>CAJNDV010002547.1:83931-95442 GCA_905221635.1 Symbiodinium sp. CCMP2456
TATTGTTGGTTGTGTTTGCGTAACACTGTCGTCATCATCCCCCCCACCCCCCCAGAGGCAAGTCCAAAATCAAGAGGCCGAGTTTGCAAACTCGGCAAGTCAATTTTGAGGCGTCTTATGATGATCGTACATGACGAAAGTTCTGTAAATAACAAGTAAAACGGATGTGCTCTTAAGATGGTTTAGAGCAAGTGTAGTTGGTAGGGGGGGCGCCTACTACTACCACTACTACTACTACTACTACTACTACTACTACTACTACTACTACTGCTACTCCTGCTACTCCTGCTACTACTACTACTACTACTACTACTACTACTAGTACTCCTCGTGCTACTCGTACTACTAGACCTACTACTAGTACTCGTACTAGTAATGCTCCTGCTATTGCTACTGTTACTGATACTCCTACTGAAAATACTACGACTATTACGATTACGAGTGCGACTACGGCTGCGACTGACTACGACTGGACGCAGACAACGACAACAACTGCTGCTGCTTCTGCTGCTGTCTTCCTTACCCATGCGTCGTTTGGTTCTCCTTTTGCCTTTTGGTCTAAGGTTGTTTAGCATAACATTCCAATTGAATCACGCAGCAGGCTCCAGGCAGATGAGATAAAGCGGTGTCGCTAGTAGCGCGAAAGATCCGTGAAAGTTCCGTGAAAGTGCTGCTGAAGTCGAGTTTGCCATATCAAGGCAACGCGCCATTGCTATTTCTATACGGTTACCAGTGCCACATACCACAACTAGCACCTTTTTATTTGCATTAGCACTAGCACTATCACTACAGCCGGGAGCATGGACCGTGGTGGCACGCTTCATGGGCGCCTGAACCCTCAACCGGCCTCGACCTTAGCCCCGCACCCTACAGGCCGAGCCTTGAACCCTAAACCCTAATGTCTAAACCGCCCACAGCTGAGTCCTGACGCGGTTGAGGGCTGCTCTAGGGGCCGGAAAAGCCTCTGCCGACCTCGACTGCTAGGTGGAAAAAGGTGCTCAAAAACAAACCGCCCAAAGAGCGCCTAAACGAGAACCTTGAGAGAGTCCTATAGAGCCTGTAAACAGCCCTCACAGAACGCGAAATAAAGTCATCACTATACATGAATATGTGTCCGCGAAGGGCGCGCGAAGTTGGGGGGGGAACTTCCGCTAAAGAAAATTGTTTGTTCGTGAAGAAGGCCACTTGGAGAAACATTTAGATCAACGCCCAGTTGAAGACCTCCAGAAATGCCAGGAAACATTGCATCTAACGGTTCTACACGAGTTGATGGTGCCGACGCGGCAGACGTAGGAGCAGAGCAACAAAGCATCGCAGAGCCTTGTTGCACAAGTTTCTTCATCGGAGCCGTGGCCTGTTCACAAGGCTTTGGCAGGCCCCCGAAACAGACGACAACAGCTTCATGAGAGACTCCTTCGAGTAATCAAACTCTGAGACTCGACTCAGCAGGCTCGAAATACCAATCCTTTTCGTGTCTCACTCATGGACGAGCACAGGTGGTATACACGTCGTAAGCCGCGTTTTTGTCTTCCGCACTTCTGAAGTCTCGGAATTAGAGGGCCCGGCATGATACGGACATGAGAGCCGTGCGATCAAATGGTAAAGCCAGAAAGCCAGTCTTTACTTCCCTGGGTCTGGCGCTCCGGGCTTCAGCGCCATGCAGGAAGGTGGCGATTGGGAAGGAGTCCGACGGCCCTTGGACGGCCCACTACTACCGCAAAGCGGGGAGATCGGCGCCGATCTATGCCCTGCCCTTGAACTCTGTGTGTCCGGTCTGGACTTAGAGGGTCCAGACTTATTGCATGATCACGGAGACACAAAGCTTAGACTCGTGCAAAATTAGGATCCTTTCCCCGGAGCCTGGAGCTTGGCTCGATGAATCGAAATCTGCAGTGGCGGTGAAGGGTGTCGCCTACGCCGGTGGTGGGTCAGAGCCTCAGAAGCTGATAAGCCCTAATAGCGGGACGGTGAGAGGATGGGCGCAAGTCGCTCCGCGAGGCAGTCTCCCATCCAGGCCGTGGAGCTCTCGGCGGACAGAGGTCAGAGCTGGCAAACCGCCACCTGCCACTTCGCGACTTGCTAGCATTTGTTGCGGAGAGCATCGGATTGCAGTAGATTCCTCGCGGCAAGGAAGAGGTACCAGATGACGACCGCCAAGGTCCGTCTCGAAGCCTGGAGCTGAGAGATGCCAGCAGAAAGAACCGACTCCGAAGCTTAGCCGATGCCAAGGTTGGGTGCGCTTTGAGTCGGTGGTCGAGCTGCCACCAAGCGGCTCCGGTGCGAGAGAACCTTGACTCGTTGATCTTTTTTGCCAATGTTCCACTGCTGGAGACTTGCCGTACTTCCTGCATGGAGTTCCCCAAACCGCCGCAAAACCGGATCCTGCACAACCCCCCAACAGCACACTCGGCGTGACAGCAAGACAGACACACCCGCGCCGCGACCGGTTTACCCTCCACTGTACTCCACGAGAGTCCGACCTATCTAGGATTGGCATTTTTAGTTAGTCTTTTCGTTCTGTGGTGGAATCTGGACTGCAGGGCTCTGGCAAGACTTCTGGAGCTCCTCTCACAGAACTTTGGTGCAGAGCTATTGACAAGGGCGGCAACGTCCAGCCACGCCGCTGCAAACTGGTTGGGTCTCCACATAAGCTTGGCTTACGCTGCCGACCTCATGCATTTCTGAATCGCACGAGCAGAAAGCCGAGAGTATGTTGCGGCTATGCAGTCTGCATTGTAGGTAAATCTGAGGCAGGCGCCTCTTTCCCTCTCTCGCTCTCTCGCTCTCTCACTTTCGCTTTGCCTTCAAGTCAGCTAGTGATGCGACCTTCGACCTTCCTCGAGCCTTCCCAGGCCTGAGTCTTCTCTACCGCAGGGAGGCTATCTGCATCTCTGACTGCAATAGCTCTGATAGCCCCTTGTTTGGGGGCAGTGCGGTGTCGGTCTGCAGAGTCTGAGCTGGCTGCACAAACGTAGGCAAGGTCACACAGGTCGTTGATGATCATGGCACCCTTGTGTTACATCGCAAGAGATACTTGTAGCGCATGGACAGCCAGCTGAAAAGTTTGGTGGACTGTGGTTCACCGCTTGTGCAGTTTCGTGCAGATCCTGGGCTAAGGTACAACGGCTACCATCGAGATCCTCTTCTGAACTCCGCAAATCTGCATGTGAGTTCTTGCTGCGAAGAGTGGGAAACCTTTTGCATGCGCTTCAGACCGGAGCCTCTGACTGAGGTCCCGCTGGTCCGAAGCTTGAAGCCTCCCATGGCGACGCCGGCGACAGTCGAGTAGAGCGCAGTGTAGAGCGCAGCCTTGACTTCACTCCATGCTGAATCGAATCTCCGCCTCGCCGGTCGAAGCAGAAAGAGCTTCTGGAGAAGCTGGAGGGTGTGTTCTTACTCGTGGCACACACCCGCGGTGCTTGCGCTACGGTGCTTGCCGCTGCTTGCCGCTGCTTGCCAGCCAAAGCGAGAACTCTGAGAGCAAAATGAGCTGCAATATCTGCGGATTGAGTTTCCGCCGAAGACCGGTCACCCGTCTCACACCCGGTTGCGCTGCCAGAGCAATATCTGCTAGGAGCCGCTACAGCTGAGTGACAGATGCTTTGAGCCAGCGGTTCGGAGATTTGCGACGAAAATAGCGCGCTTAGGACAAATGCGGTTACTGTTCCTACGGCGAAGCATCAGGGTTGTTGAGTGGATTTTACCCAGGCAACTTGAACACACTGGGCTACAGCCGTGCCTGGCAACCCCAACTGGTGGAAGTGATTGTGGAAGTGTGATAGCTCAAGGTTTATGCTGCGCCGATGACCTCCAGCTTCGCAGTGGCAACGCCGCCGGTGCCGCAGATGTCTTACCAGCCTTACCAGGCCCGATTCGACGAAATTTCTTCGGTTCAGATCTGGCATGGATTGTTTTGGAGTTTGTCTGCAGGCTGTCTAAGATGCACGGCCCGGATCATTACTTGCAAGACATAGCCCGTCGAAGTGGATCGCCGCATTCTGCACCCCTTCGCGAAGTTCATGCAAGCTAAGTGCTGGCAGAAACATGACTCTGCGTAATGTCGGCAGGGGGATGCTGAGTAGTGAGCTTTATTAACCCCCTCTCAATTATAAACCCCCCCGCCCTCAATAATCATTCCCCCCTCGTCTACAACTCCCCGCGGCCCGCTGGACAACACGACTCAACTCCTGGATGAGCAGGTGTCTCCGATGCCAGCCGCCACGGTTACCGCAGCAGCTGCACAAGCACCGCTTGTCACGAAGGCTTTGGAACATGAGCATGCCTGGCTGTCTGCGCAGCATTGACAGCAGTCCGGACCTAGAAAGAAGGCACGCAAAGTGGAGCTTCCGCGGAATCTCTCTAAAGCTGGGGCGCTTCGCAGCCAAGCGCCTCGCAGGTGCCAGAACCTCCGATGGCACCTCAGGAGCCACTGGCCGCCTGGCTGCCTTGGCCTGCTCTCACCCGATGTTTCGAGCTCTGCTGAAGTTTCTTGGGGCCGCCACTGGGGTAGATGTGTGCACTCTTCTATTTCATCTTCTCTGTTTCCGGAACTGTGATGCGAGTCTGGGACACGATTGAAGTGACTTCATAACGACTTCAACCAACTGCGTCAGCCAGACCTCAGGTCATGGGCTCCGCAGTGCAGCACATGCCCACCTATCCTGCCGAAGCCTTGGCCTTGCTCTCGCTCTCACTCCCTTCACTCCTCTCACTCCTGGCTGGGAGGCCGAGGCAGCTACAAAGCTCGAGCAGACTTTCGGCAATGCTAGTAATTCTAACGCTACGCAGCCCGCCTCGGCTCGACAGTGGCGAGACCGCGGGGGAAGTTCTACCCGATGCGTTCGAACGCAAGCTTTCTTCGTGCCGAGGACTTGCTGAACCCAGCGCAGGGCTATGCACCTGTGACTGGAGCAGTGGGTGGCGGCTTGCAGGCACTGTCATTCGGGGGATTTTGTTTTGACAGCCGCATCTGTGGATTGGACCAAGCCATTTTACATCGTGTCGCCTTGTTCGTAAAGCAAAGGTCGCATCTTGTAGGTGCTTGGGGTGCGCTGCCGTGCTCTGCAGGTGAAAGGAAACACGACATGGGCCCACAGCTCGCGAGTCGGACCTGTCTGATGAGCAGGCAGCTTCAACGTGCGGCAATTGTGGCAGCACTTTCTTGCCCGACGCGCTGTTCTGTCGCAAGTGCGGTACAAGGAGGGGCCAGGCGGCACGGCGTCTAGCTTCCATGTACGTTGAATTACATTGACATACGCTCTCAAGCGTAGCAAGGCTGAGACGTGGTTTGCTTTGCTCAGTGGCTTTTTAACCGCACCTTACCGCACCTGAACACCAAGTCATGAGGCTTGGAACTGTATGGCTTGTCCCACTGCCTGAGATGCTTCCTGACAGCTCTAGCAGACTCTATAGCAGGAATTGCAGGAGTTTGAAGTCGGGGTATCGTGATGGAAGAGAGCAAGTGAGCGCTGTTGAGTGCATGTCAAAACGCGGCAGGCGTAAGCACCCTGCGCATCCTTGCGCTGGTACTGACAGCGGTGGACGGTGACGGCGACTATGAAGGTTGCCGTGTGAACTCAGTACCACGTGCCAGTATCTATTGTCTACCGTGAAGAGATTGCACATTGCTGCGTGTCTGGCCGCGGGATTTGTTTGTCGTTAACGATTGCAGAACGAACTCTGTTCTTAATTTGGCAGCCGAGTGGCTTGGCCATGAGGGTCGTGCAGCAAACTTAGCTGCGGACGGCAGATAGAGGGCAGCGCATATTGCCAAGCACAATCATTCGAATTTGTTCACTGTAGTCGAAGAACGTAGAGGATGCTGTAAGCAAGTTTCAACTCGACAGGCGCATTTCGTCCGCAAACTTGCTGTGAGATCCTGTCTCGCCTAGCGCGTCCTGTCAGATTTCCGCCTGCTGACCCGACACTTCGGAGAAAAGGGTTCAGTTTTGGTAGGCAGACGTTTGCCCATGGGTTCACAAAACCACATACCTTATCTTCAGGCGATCACACGTGTACTGGCTCGGTTTCGAAAGTGAGACCGCAGCCATAATTGCAGTGCAAAAGCAGTTGCCAGACTGTTGTAGATTCAACCCACACACACACACCAGGACAGAGCAGGCATCTGCATTATCTTGAGTACAAGAGCCTCTTGAAATTTCACTAGCAGCTTTGCTTTGCGAGGCTGTCCTCCTCGATACAGCCCGAAGTATACGAACCTGAATACTTCAAAATCAATTCCCAACAGTTTCTCTTGTGGCCATGGGTGCTTCAGCATGCGGGCTGAGCACCGTGTCACGTTAGCATCCTTGGTGTTTGGATACCTTCTCAGGGGCCTTTGGGCAGAGGAGTTTCCGCAAATTCAGTCCAAGTGATGAAGTGGTTGTGTTGGCGGTGCGGGACCAATAATTCATTCAGCTGCTGTCGAACGAGCACAAGCGAAAATCTTGCCGGCGACCTGCAACTGCTCTGGCCTGCCTTTCTTCCTGCCAAAGTTCGATCAGTATTGAACTGCATTGAGGACTGCTCTAGCTCGGTGCCATGCTGATTACGGGGGACTCCAAGTCCAGGGTTCTTCCTCTGGCGTCGAAAAGTAATAGAGTGACCGCAGGCGCTGGTCGAGGCCCAGATCGTCCCGCAGGCTACAAGGGTCGCTCTTGCTTGCCTTGGCCAAGAGAAGTGTCCAAGCTCTCCGTACAGGACCAGCAGCCTGCTTTGGAAGCTGCGCTCAAGCCAGGAGGGCCACAGCCCCAGGACAATCTCTCGTCACTGATGTCCAGTCTCTCATATTGGGGGGGGATTTTTGAGCGTGTTTGGGCATTGCATGGCTGTGCGGTATTGAAGCCATCTTACCAACACCAAGCGGCTGTTCTTGATGTGTCACATGCAGGCTTGCAGACCTGCTGGTGGGCGGCATGAAGCTCTTCACGCTTGCTCAGGAGAATGCGTGGGCTCGAGAGCTCAGATACGAGAAATCTGCGCCGGAACAGCTGAGTGTTTGAATCACCCACCCGCACAGTGCATCAAGAACGCACGCTGACATGAGGCTTTGGTGGCGGTTCCCTGCGGTGAGCTTTTCTTGGCCCTCACGCTAGGTCCGCAGTAAGCTTTACAGGGGTTGCAGCTGTACCTCCGGGATGCTTGGTTCGGCTCTGGACAACTGCAGGTGTACTCTCATGCCCCTCTGGACTGAATGTGAGGAGCTGAGACCATGCATAACCCAGGATGGACTGCTGCCTGCAGGACATGCAGTGCTGTATGCTGTAGTGCCGTGCCCCCGAAAGCCCGCCGCAGGATCATGATAATGATGCATGAAAGATCATGACAGCACCTCAGTGTACTGAAATTTTCAAAGCCTGGAACCCGAGACCTGGCTCCGCGCGGACGCCGTGTATTCCATGCTCACGCTGGCCGGCGCAACAGCCCGAGAACTTGCGACTCCGATCCCAGGCATACTTCTGAATACGCCGTTGCTTCTCTTCGTCACTTCACGACTTCAGGATGCACTGTGTGAACCGCCAAGCCCTGGAAAAGATGGGAACTCCGGTAATGCCGTGCAGCACTGAGGCATGGTTTGCAAACCTACACCTGGAGCAAGTCCTGGTACGAGTCAAGGAAGGCATTCTTAGGGATCCCCATCAGAGATTCGCTGATTCTCTCGCTGTCTCAGTGATCTTCAATCGGCAAGCTGTGAAGTCGACTTCAGTGTACGTCAGCTCGATTTGCTCGGTGCTGCAGCTGCATTCAGGTCTGTACTTATGGTTGTTGATCCTCTCCTGCCTTCCCTCCCTACCTCCCACCCTCCCTCTCCGTACTTCGGCATCAGGATCACATACGGCATCATCTCATCAGTTTAGAGCTTAAAGCAATACCGATGATGTGTCGTTTAAAATTGGGGTTGATTTAGCCTGCCCAACACAATCTGTCCCTGAGATATCTGAGATAACATCGTTGGAGGTGTTATGCTGCTTCTGTGGGATGTGCTGCTTTGAATCTGTGAGGCATTGCACGAAGTGCTAATAATAACAACCCAGTGTTTGCTGGAGGCTGGGTCTTGATAAGCACGAGCTGTGGCTCGAGGGTGTGACCAGGGACCAGCTGGGCTTCCGGCCCGCTGGGACTTGGCTTCAGATTTGCCCACGGATGCCCAGCGCAGGCATTGGGTGGGCCTCGATGCGGGATCCTGGGCGGCCGTGGACGTCGGCTTGGGAAGGGCCCCAGTCTTCGGATTTTGGGGAACATCCCGCGGATGCTCTTCGACTTGCTGTTCATGCCGCGCGCATCGCCGTCCCCGAGCAGGGCACCGCCGGTCAACCCGACCATGTCCCTGCAAGCCAAAGGGGGCTTATATATGGTCGTGGAGTCGACACCGGTGGGGCTGCTGTGGAGGGTTGCGCGGAAGAAGGCCTACAAGAACGACGCAGAGCTCTTCCTGACAACCCACTCCAATCGTCTCCAATCCTCACGTCGGGCCCAGGAGGTGTGGGAGGTGGAGGGGCGGCGGCACCACGCGGTGCTGCCCCCGCCAGCACAGGGCTGGAACCGCCCGAGAGGAAGATCGAGGTCAGCAGCGTGTTGGACCAGGCAGACGAGGCCGAGGTCCCCGAGCTTAACCGCTCGGAGATTGACGGCTACTTCAAGGTCCTCGAGAAGTACACAGGGGGACGGGTCAGACCGAAGACCGAACCCTCTCCAAACCAGGTGTCGGCACTCAAGGTCAGGCTGGTGGACCTGGACATGTCCCCAACGCGGACTTTGCGTTCAGGACGGTGGAGGTCCCAAGGCCCCCGAACTACGACTCCTGGCTTGCATCTTGGAATGTGTTCGAGAATGCCCTTCCTCATATTCGAGGTCAAGGACGCGACTGGCGGTCACCCAGAGCACCCTGGACCTTTGCAGGGATCGGTTCCGGGATCTGGTGATCCGCTACCCGCAGGTATGGCACTTGTTTGTGGTGGCAGAGGATCGGTGCCAGGGAGAGCACTTCCCACGGCTTCGGCGGAGACTCGTGGAGGACCACGACAATGGGCTGGAGCCTAGGTTCCAACCTGCTTGTTCGTGGGAGCGCGCCTTCAGGGTGGCGGCTCATGACAAGGAGTACTGGGACGAGCACGTCCGACATCCCGCCATCAGGTCTCGGGTGCAAGGCTTCGGGAGGAATCGGATCGGGGACGGACCTTGCGGATGGGAACAGGAAAGGCCCCCTCGCAAGCCTGGTTGCAACAAGCAGGGAGAGATCGTTGACGCCCACCCCCTCCGACGTCCCAGAAGGAAGGGCAAGGGAGGCCTCGCGTTGCGGACGTGGTCTGTGTCAACGTGGAGGGGCGGCCCACCCCTGCGATGAGGGTCCCCCAGACGGATCAGAAAGGGCAGGGCACTGTGATCGCCCCTGCCTGCTTGCGGGGCGTGCTGCCTGAAGGAGCAGTGGGAAGCGAGGCCACGGGACTCGCCGGAAAGTTTCCGCGAGGCCCATGCTGTGGCACGTGTTTTCGCCCGTGAAGATCACGAGGCGTGGAGCGCGCATGAAATTAGAGGAAAAAGAAGAAGGTGCCGCCTGGATTGGGGATTCAAAGGTAAGTGCGTTGCTAGGCCAGGGTCCGCGGCTGCAGGGGGCTTGGGTTTCAGGGCTTCCTGGTTACCCTCTTCCCTGAATTTTCCTCTTAACGGTTGTGCGGGGCAACTACGACCCTTTAAGGGGGGAGGTTCCCCAGGGCTCCCCCCTAAGTGTACCTCCGGTGCCAAGGTGCCGGAAGAAGAAAGAAGTAGGAGGAGGAGGAGGAGACGAGAGGTGACCCCCGAGAAAGCTCGGCGGGGTCATCGGCTCCTCGCCTACAGTAAGAGAGGTTTGTGCTGCAAGTCCTGACCTGGCTTTCTGAGAAAGCCGGGTCGGGCGACCGTTAGAGCTAAGGCTCACGACCAGCCACCTTGCGAAAGACAAAGAGAGTGTGTGCGTGCCGGGCGGCTGGGTGGGGGCACGCTAACCCGAGGTGTTGTTATTCATTGCCCGAAGTGCTAATAGTAACAACCCAGTGTTTGCTGGAGGCTTGGTCTTGATAAGTCCCTCGTCGAGCTGTGGCTCGAGACCAGAGGCCACCCTGGAAGGGATGGACCGCAAACGCCCGATTGCGCACCGCGCCAGCGTGCGCATGGGGAACTTCGGTGCCTGACTACTCGCTTGGGGTAGGTATGCGGGGTATCATGGGGTGTCCTTCGGGATCGCAATACTCAGCCAGTTTCTTGCGCGAGTTTGGGAAGACCGCTAGTGCCCGAGTTGCGCAACGCGCCCGAAAGCGCCTTCGAGGAACTCCCTTGCTTAGCCAGTCTGACGGAGGCATAGGATAGTACCGATATACCCACATCAAAGTGGGGGGTTTGGGTTTCAGAGCTTCCCTGGTTACCCTTTTCCCTGGTACCTCGGTAAAACTTCCATTTTGCTGCCTTAAAGAGCACCCCTGCTATTCGCGCGGGTTGTTTCGCGTGGCGTTACCTTGTTTTTGCATGGATTGGTAACACTTCAGACAGATCTAGGCCAACCTGCAAACTAAGTGAAAAAGTGCATGCTGTCTGGAATTGGTGCTGCAGCAGTGTGTACTTGACTGCAGCTCCCCCTACACCTGCTTCGGGCAGACCCAATGGGGGCCGTCCGACGCTGGCAGGAGGCGGAGGTCGCTGTTCAGATGCTTGCATGTTCTGGATTGCAAGATCAAACGATGTTGAACGGAAGCCCAGCACCTTGAACTGGGGTGGGGAGGGGTGACGGGTGATTGTGTGTATGAAAAAGTAGAATTCAGAACTAGGAACAAGACGCAACCAGCAGAGACATTGATTAGGAGCACAACTAGGTCATGTTTGTTTTTCTTTTGCTCTTTCTCGTAGCTCGTTTGCCTCGTAGGCTTAGGGGCTTCCTGGACTTGGGGCTTGTCCGCTTTGCAGCTTGATGGCTTCCAGCTGTCGAACTTCGTGGCTTGCTGGCTTGGTCGCTTCTGACTTGTTATTATTGGCTTGTCTTGTCCCAAGCCAATGCAGGCCTCAAAGCAATCCCAAAACCAACAGAAGGCTGCTACACGGCGTGATCGGCGAGCCACATATCCTCAGCGCTCAGGAATATGACTATATGGAATTGCTTTATGGCATCAGTGGCATGACCCTAATGACCATGATATAGCAGCATGTCAAGTCCCAAACACCCAAAGAACGAGAACGTATCTCGCTCATTCAGCAAAGTCTAAATACGCAGGCAGAGTGTTCATGAACTTGTGCGTGCATGCAAGCGTCTTTCTTTCTCGCGTACACTATGCACTCTCATCTTTGCCTGTGTTATCTTGCATGTATCCATGACTGTGCGATTGTGTGCGTGTGCACGTATGACGTATGATCCCGAATTAAACAGTTCGTATTGCGTGGATTATGGGGCGATGGGTTGCCATAATTGTGCATATGTATACGGATACATATACAAATCTATTTTTGTTTGTGTAATGAGAGGGCTATATATCTATATCTATATCTATA
>CAJNDV010002549.1:0-12459 GCA_905221635.1 Symbiodinium sp. CCMP2456
GACGACGTCGCTGCCGGTTACCGCACCGAAGTAGTAGTACCAAAGCAATACGTCCCATTTGTCACGCGGTTTCACCGTCAGCAGCACGTTCGGAGAGACGACGTTTGAGCGGGCAACGGCATCGATGAAGCCCAAGTATTTATGCGCCAATGGGAACAGCTGATTGTATCGATTGAAATCGCCGCCCGGATAGTCACCCGAAGCGTAATCGAAGTAGACCCACAGGGTTGGGTCCCACGCCATCTTGTCGAGTTTACGACCTAAGCCGGCGGTGGTGAATCCAGCGTTGTGGTCTTGATCCAGACCACTCTGCCGGCCGACTTGGTAGGCGCCTTCAAACTCGTAGAGCCACTTTTCGTGAGCTGTGCCCCAGACCCTGGCTCCGAAGGTGTGCAACGAGAAGTCTCCCGACGCCGCGGGCGTGACGCCGATGCGCTCGTCGTCATAGCCAAGATAATAGAAGTCCCAGGAACGAGTTTTGCTCTCCGTGTAGGTCGAATACAGCCCGTAGAACGATTGGTCGTAGTCGGCTTCGTCGAATTGATCGTCGACGACCGGAACAAAGTTCGTGTAGAACCCGTCGATGGCCCAATCACCGCTCTTGTAGAGACCGCGTATGCCCTCGAAAGTCCGCCTCGTGTTCGCCCAGTCGAGCGGCGAGACGGTGCGTTGGTTGCCGTAAAGAAGTTCTTGGCGGCCGACGCGGAGCTTGAACTCATCGGTCATCGTGACATCGACAAACGCGTTCAGCAGGTCGCCATAGTTGACGTCGATCGGCCGGGGCAAGTAGAGCGAGTTGCCCGTTTCATCGGCGACGATCCCTTCGACGTAAAGGCGGAATATCTCGTTCGCCTTCCAGTCTGTGTAGAGCCTCATCCGAGTCAACAGGAAGTCGTTGGTCGTATCTTCAAAGCCTGAGCGGCCTGGCTGGCGGCCCATGCCCTCTTCGTGATGGTAGCGCAGGCGAAGTTGGCCGCCTACATCGAGTGTGCCCCATTGGCCACACTCGCCAACGGGCATCCATTTTAGGCTGTCGCCGAGACACGCCCCGTTATAGCAAGGGTCCTTGAGGTAGCTGAAATCGTTGGCGTAGAAGACGCCTTTGTGCGATTCGGCGCATGGGTTGGGCTTAGCTGCCGCCCTCGTCTTGCCACAAGCCGCGCAGCATCCGGCGCCTCCGACGGCCTCGCCAAAGCTTATTCCGTCGCAACAAGAGCATGCCTCGACTGCGGCGCAACTCGGCGACTCCGCGACTTCGCAGCGATAGCCTACGGCGCCCACCTCATTGACACCGTCCTCGCCACCACTGATTGAGTAGGCGCTAGCCAGATCGCCGTCAGCTGCGTAGGCGGCCGAAGCTGCCAGAAACGTTGCCGCGAAGGCGAAACTGAAGATTCTCATGACAATTCTCGCTCGGTCCGTGAGCTTTCCGGGGCATGGCAGGAGCTCAGGACGCAACAGCGCTGCCGCCGAGCCAGTCGCCTGGCGTTGCTTGGAGCGGCCTCCCGCATGCGTTCGTGCCACCGTAGAGTCTTCGACGGAAGATGTGCTCCGGGTCAAAACTCCCGACACTTGCCAGCAAGGTTTACCGTCAACGCAACTCCCAGGCTCTCAAGGAGATGCGCAGTGGACATTCTCGATCCTCTTGGTCATTCGGAGCAGTAGGGTCTCATTTATCAGCAGCGAGAGCCCGCTCTCGCCCAAAAAATGGGCAATTACCCCGAACTGGCTGCAACGGGTTGCCGCGAAGAAACTCACCATCCCCCTGAAAAAGCCGAGCGGATTGCTCGCTGTCATTAGAAAAGGCGACGCCCATGCCCTTTGGCGCCATCATTGCTGCGTTTCCAGGGCGTTGGCAGATGGTGCGCGCCGACTGCGTCGCTGACCCCAAGCAACACGTGAGCGTGAACACCACCAACCCCGCGAGTGGCCCGGTCGTCCTCGTCATCGACGACGATCCCTTAATTCCGATCGTCGTCCGCCGGGCTATGGAGGGGGCCGTCTTCCGAATGCACGTCGCGGCTGATGGGGCCGCGGGGGTCGATGAGGTGTCGCGCTGCAAGCCCGATGTGGTGATCTTAGATAACGTATTGCCAGACTGCCTCGGCCTGAATGCGCTTACAACGATCCATGAATTGGCGCCTTCGGTACCAATCCTTTTCGTTACCGCGCGTGGTTCTGGGGGCTCGGCAATTGAGGCGATGAAGCTCTGCGCCTTTGACTATCTGCCAAAGCCTCTCGACCCACCGAAGTTGCGGAGCCAAATTGACCGGGCACTAGCACTGCGTCGGCTCCTCAGCACGAAGCAGGTCGCCGAAGAGGACACCCTCTGGCCGCCCCGCGAATCGCTATCACTGCCGCCAGACCCAACAAACCTCGTGGGCGATTGCCCCGCGATGCAATCGGTCTTTAAGGCGATCGGCAAGGTCGCCATGCAGGACATCGCTGTTCTGATACGAGGAGAGCACGGCACCGGCAAAGAGTCCGTCGCACGTGAAATTCATGCCCACAGCCATCGCTCCTCGGGTCCACTCGTCAAACTTCACTGCCGTGGACTAGATGAACGTCGCGCCGAGGAGGTTCTATTCGGGCGGTCAGTTGAGGAGGGATCTACCTCAGGTCGGATCGCCGAAGCCGCTGGCGGCACCTTGCTGCTAGAAGAAGTCGGCGACCTCCCCCTCGCCATCCAGGCTCGGGTGCTGCGGGCCATCCGAGACGGCGTTTATGAAATAGCAGGCTCAGCAATAGAGCACCGTGTCGAGTGTCGTCTACTCGCGATCACCACGGTCGACCTCGAGTCGCGTTCGCGGGAAGGAAAGTTCCGCTCCGATTTGTATTACGCGTTATCCTCTTTCGCCATCGAGCTCCCTCCCGTCCGTGCCAGGCACGGTGACTTGCGTCTGCTGGTAGAGCATAGCTTGCGGAAGCTAAGCCCCATTGCGGCTGCGTTTGGGGTCAAAGAACCGCGGATTTCAGAAGAGGCCTTCCTCGCAATGTCGGCCCACCACTGGCCTGGGAACATCGACGAATTGGAAAGCGTTCTGAAACGAGCGCTTATCGAGCAGAAGGGGAATGTGCTACTGCCAGCCGAGATCACCCGCGCTGTATCGGGAGCATCCGTGGTCCCCGCGGCCGACCCATCTGCTTCGGCTCTATGCACGACCGATTGGACGACATTTACCGATATGCGTATCGAGGCGGGGTCCGACTCGCTCCATGCTGAAGCGATCGCCGAGACCGAGAGGAAGCTCTTCACACGCGTGCTACATCACACCCGTGGCAATCAAGCGCACGCTGCTCGCCTCCTCGGGATTACGCGCGTCAGCCTGCGAAAGAAGCTGCGCATGTACGGAATGGCCCCGCGCAGTATCGATGAGTGACTCCAACACCACCGTCCGTGCCGAACCTCTATCAATGGAGTCAACCGCTGGCGCACGACGATTAACGGTCTTGTACATTGCGGCGCTCAGCACCGCTGCGATTTTGACGATAGGCGCCCAGCTTCTGGTTCAATGGCAACTCGAGAATAGCCAGAGCGATTCACACGTCATCAATCTCGCCGGTCGCCAACGGATGCTCAGCCAACGGCTGGCAAAATCTTCTCTTCAGCTTCAAGCAAGCTCGGGAAACGACATCCAAGACATTAAGGACGAAGTGGCGACGGCGTTGAGCGAGTGGCAGACCAACCACATCGGTCTGCAGCGCGGCGACACTGAAATCGGCCTGAAAGGACAACTCAGTCCTCAGCTGACTAAGCTCTTTGATGAAGTCCGCCCCCATTATGATGCGATTCGAATCGCCGCACACGAGATACAGGTCGCAACGCCAGAATCAAACGCTTCGGCCTCGATTCGTCGCATCCAAGAGCACGAGGCGGCCTTTCTCAGCGGTATGGATGCCATCGTGTCTCGTTTCGTCTTTGAGGCCGAGCGACGCGTCTCTCGTCTTCGCAACTCGGAGGTTGCCCTCCTGGCGCTTACTCTCTTGGTGCTCACGGCCGAGGGACTATTTATCTTCAAACCGGCTGTTCGCCAAATAAAGCACGTCGTCGGCCGACTCGAGGGAATTGGCGCCAGGTTGGCCGTCGCCAAAGAGCAGGCGGAATCCGCCAATGAAGCGAAAACCCGATTCCTTGCCAACGTCAGCCATGAGCTCCGCACACCGATGACCGCCGTGCTTGGCATGACCGAGTTAGCACGTGAGACCGAGGACCCCGAGAAACGCAATAAGTACCTCGGTATCGTCGAAGAAGCAGGACAGTCGCTTCTTCGGCTGCTCAGTGATCTGATCGACACGGCAAAGATCGAAGCGGCTGAACTGGAGATTCGAGAAATCCCATTCCGACCCTCCGAGGTCCTTCGTCAAGTGATCGATCTGATGCGTCCACTCGCCCTGGAGAAAGGACTCGCTCTGCGATCTGCCTATGATGATTGCGGCGATCTCNNGCAAAGTACTTGGCGATGAGCAGCGTCTGATGCAAGTACTGATCAACCTTGTTGGAAATGCTATTAAATACACCGATGCGGGATACGTCGAACTCTCACTAGACATTTCCAGCAGTTCCCTTCAGAGCCAGAAAATCATCTGGACGGTTCGTGATAGTGGAGTTGGTATCGAAGAGAAAGACCGTAGTCGTCTCTTCGAACCCTTCTTCCAAGCTCACTCCTCCCCCAAGTCTTCACAAGGCGGCGCCGGACTAGGGCTTTCAATCTGTCAAAAAATCATAGACGCACTGGGGGGATCGATTGAGCTCGTTAGTGAGGTAGGACAGGGGACCACTGCCCGAGTCGCCATCGATTTACCTATCGTCTTGAAGTCGAATACCGCACCGACGAGCGAGTTCAAAGAGGTCGAGTCATTTGCCGCTCCTCTCGACGTGCTGGTGATCGAAGACTCGTCGTTTAATCAGCTCCTTCTAACAGAATGGCTTGAAAGAGCCGGCCATCGCGTCTCTATCGCTTCCAGTGGGGCCGATGCGATCGCCGAATTTGAATCGAATGGCGCGGACGTCGTTGTGACGGACTACCGCCTCGGCCCACTCAATGGCGCCGAGACCGCGCAGAGAATCCGGGCCATTGCTCTTGCTAGGGCCTGTCCGTCTCCTCCCGTCATCTGCGTGACTGGCGACATCGACGCCACCGCAATGCTTCCCGGTCAAGACGCTTTTGACGCCGTGGCTATGAAGCCAATCAGGTGTGAAGAGCTCTACCGCCTCATCGAGCAGGCCATGCCCGGCGGTAGGGTTAGCACCCTTGGGCGAGATGCCGACTCGATGTCCGACTTTCACCGCGAACTCGCCGCAGAGCTGTCTCGGCTCGTGCCAGTGCAGTTGGCAGAGCTATGCGAAGCATTAGTTAGACGCGACTTTAAGTCGATCTCGCTTCTCGCCCACCGCCTACGCGGACAGGTCACCTACTTCGAGCAGCCTGACGCCGAGCGCACTCTACGACAGCTCGAGCAGGCAGCACGAGTCGAAGACAGCCATCGCTGTCATCCGCTTGTCGATGAGCTGAAAGCGCAGTTGGAAGAGCTTCTTGGATTGCTAACCCCCGCTGCTATCGGTGAGAAGATCGATAACGCCACGAGTTGCTAAACTCTCCGTGCGTAGCCGCGCGTCGATTCAAATCGGTTGAGGATTATGGCATTCGGTAACGCCACGATGTACGTCGGTGAGTGAGACTTGCTAGCGGCATTTTGCTGGCGGTTCTGCATCAAGAAAGGCCGCGGAAGGACACTGAACTTGGGGTGTTCACTGCACTAGCATGAATTGAGTTGGCCACCCAGACGTACCGCAACCCTGACCGCTCTTGTTGCGATCATGTGCTGAAACGCCTCGTCCGCCCGTTCCAAAGGAAACTCGCCGCCGACCATTTCTAAAAACGGAAACTGGTCCCAACTCGCCGCCAAGAAATCGATAGCATCGGCTAAGTCGATTGGGGCGTAGTTATGGACTCCCCGTAGCGTCCACATCCGTCGAACGAGTTGCTCCGGATCGAGTTGTACGGTGCTGATTGGCTTGACGGCGCCAACAAAGACATTGCAGCCCCCGATGCGAAGCAACGGCAGGCCCTGGCGAATGGCGTCGGCGGAGCCGGACATCTCGAAGACAATGTCAGCGCCTCGATTATCGGTGGCGGCGTAGAGAGCGTCAGCTAATTCGTCGGGACCTGCTGCAACATCGACTGCAACATCAGCGCCGAAACGCGAGGCGATAGCGAGGCGTTGCGGATCGACATCGGCGACGAGGATGTGCTTGGCCCCCTGTACGCTAGCCATCGCAGCGGCAGTCAAACCTAGCAGCCCTGCGCCGTGAATCAGGACGGCCTTACCGCGGCAGCCACCAGCAGACCTTATCGCTGCCACAACCGTTGCCGTTGCGCAGTTGGCCGACGAGGCAACAAAGTCGGGGATTGTCTCCGGCACTCGAAATATCGCTGTCCCCCGCTTCAAGTGACAGTACTCAGCCATCCCACCGCTCAAAGGGTGCATGCCGCAGCACGGCTCGTGACCATACTTGAACAGCAACTCACACTTCTGGGGCAGGTCATGACGGCAGAAGAAGCACTCGCCACAACTGGCGGCGACCGACCACGAGACTCGGTCACCGATCTCTAGAGGGCCGCCTTTTCCGTCGATCGGCGCGTAACCTGGCCCGAAAGCGACGATTGTGCCAATCGTCTCGTGCCCCAGCACCGCAGGTTTCGGGCCTTGCCGATCGCCCAAATAAGTGTGAAGGTCACTGCCGCATAGTGTGCAGCAGGTTGTCTTCACGAGCGTTTCACCGGAAGCCAATCGTGGTCGCGGAAAGCTCTGCAACTGCAGCGGCTCACCAGGCGCGACAAACACGCTTGCGCGCACCCCGTCATGGTCGTGGCCGCGCGTCACGGCCGCTCCCCAGCAGCGAGTCGCTCCGCAATCACTGCCAACGTCTTGGGGAGGTCGGCAATCGAGTTGATGGCGTAGTGGGCTCCAGCCGCTAGCATTGCCGCTCTACCCGCCGAGCTTCGCCGCTCGCGTTCTCCTAAATCTAGCTCTGCGAGCTCTTCAACACCTAAGCCTAGCGCATTCCCTGTCTCGATGACGCCGATGCTCCATGCGCCGGCATTAACGCCCGCCTCCACGCCAACCGTCGTATCGTCGACGACGACAACAGACGCGGGCGGGTAAACCCCAAGTCGCTTCATATTCTCAAGGATCATCCATGGCGCTGGCCGTCCCTTCGGGACTTCCGAAGCGGAAACAACCGCATCGACCTTGACGCCATTCTGTTCCGCCAGAGGAACGAGAGTTTTCATCAGCGGCGCCGCGTATCCACTGCTGGAGCCAATCCGCATGGCTAACCGACGACACTCGGCCAATGCCTCCAGCGCACCCGGAATCACATCAGCGTGGTGCGTGAGCAATTCACTCTGCAGTGGGAGAAAGTCATGGTAGAGGCTGTCGATTTCGCAATCGCTCGCATCGCCGCCATAGACCGCCCTCCAGGCGGCGCCGATCCGAGGATTCGAAAGCAACGCGACGATGTGATCGCGCTTCTCCATGCCCATCGGCTCGCGGGCTTCTGCGACGGTGATCTCAACGCCTCGACGGCGAAAGACCTCTCGGAACGCCTCAACGGGAGCGCGGCTACCGTGATCTACGATGGTACCCGCCCAGTCGATGACGACGGCCTGAAGTGACAGTGACGAGGGCAACGTCATTGAAGGTAAGTCTCGCTACGATGGATCGATGTCAAGCAAACTACTGGAAAGTAATTCTCTGTCAACTAACCAACAGGGGCGTCCTCTCTCATTCTTCATCGATCCAATCGCCAGACCTCCTTCACAGACGGCGCTCTACCGAATGGCTTTCAGCACCGCCTGAAGCGCGATGGGGGTTTTTCGCTAGTCGCACTGCGCAATGGTGCTAGAACCTTCGAGCGTCAGCGTTTACAAAGCTCATCGACCCGCTTGAGCCGGCTGCCCCACTCTTCCAGCTTCGACTTCTCTTTACCCCTCTACCACCCGCACGCAAGATGAACGAGGTCTTTCTCGCAGAGCTTGTCGGAACAGCGATCCTCATCCTACTCGGAAACGGCGTTGTCGCTAACGTCTGCCTCCAAGGCGCGGCTGGACGTAACGGTGGATGGATCTGCATCGCCGCGGGCTGGGGACTAGCGGTTGCGATGGCCGTCTACTGCGTAGGACGAATCAGCGGCGCCCACATCAATCCAGCCGTTACGATTGCGTTGTTGACTCTGGGCGAGNNCTACCTCGCCGGGCAATTCGTTGGGGCGGCGATCGGGGCGGTTCTTGTCTGGCTGACCTACAAGCGTCACTTCGACGCCACCCAAGACCCCGACGCAATTCGCAGCTGCTTCTGCACAAGCCCCGCCATTGCCGCAACGCCGTGGAACTTCGTTACCGAGTTCATCGGGACCGCGTTGCTAATCGTGGGCGTGCTCGCGATTAGCGCAAATTCCAACTCGGTCGCAAATGACTCAATCGATTTGTCTCTCGTCTTCAGCGTTGGCTTGAACCCGCTACTTGTGGGGCTGCTCGTCGCGGCGATTGGGCTTTCACTTGGAGGCCCGACGGGGTACGCGATCAACCCGGCGCGCGACCTCGCGCCGCGGATCGTCCACGCTCTCCTTCCCATCGGTGGCAAGGGTGACTCTGGCTGGCAATACTCGTGGGTGCCGATTGCGGCGCCGATCGCGGGCGGAATCGCCGGCGCGTTGCTGTGGCGTAGCCTCGGCTTCTAACTCGCTGGCGCCGCCATCCACGCTTAAGACTCTCCTCTGAAGGTACTCCTGTGGCAACGCACGTCCTCGCCCTGGATCAGGGAACCACCTCCAGCCGCAGCATCTTGTTCGACCGTCGCGGCCGTGCGGTCGCCTCGGCTCAACAAGAGTTCCCGCAGATTTATCCGTCGCCCGGGCATGTCGAGCACGACCCGCTGGCGATTTGGAAGTCGCAGCTCAAAACCGCGCGGGCGGCGTTGCGCAAGGCGGGCAAGTCCGCGCAAGATGTCGCCACGATCGGCATCACTAACCAGCGCGAGACTGTTGTGCTGTGGGACCGAAAGACCGCTCGCCCGATCGATAACGCCCTGGTCTGGCAGAGTCGCATCACGACGCCGCTTTGCGAGAAGCTGCGTCAGGACGGCTGGGAAGAAACCATCCGCTCGAAGACGGGCCTCATCATCGACCCCTACTTCAGCGGGACGAAGTTCCGTTACCTGCTCGACAAGCACAAGTTGCGGCGTCAGGCGGCGAAGGGCGAGATTCTTGCCGGCACGGTCGACTCATGGCTGCTGTGGAATCTGACCGGCGGCGCCGTCCACGCCACCGACTACAGCAACGCCAGCCGCACGATGCTCTACAACATCCACACGCTGGACTGGGACGACGAGCTTCTCGATCTCCTGAAGGTGCCTCGACAGATGCTGCCGGAAGTCAGGGATTCTAGCGGCGAGTTTGGCGTTACGAAAAAAGCCCTGTTCGGCGCCGAGATCCCTATCTGCGGCGTCGCGGGCGACCAGCAAGCCGCCACCTTTGGTCAGGCCTGCTTCGAGCGTGGGATGGCCAAGAACACGTACGGCACCGGTTGCTTCATCCTGCTGAACGTTGGGCGGAAGCCGATCGCCGCGCCGCCCGGATTGCTGACGACGATTGGCTGGGGAATCAATGGACGGATCACTTATTGCTTGGAAGGATCGGTGTTCATCGGCGGCGCCGCGGTGCAATGGCTGCGAGACGGGCTGAAGCTCATCCGCAAGTCCAGCGACATCGAGGAGCTCGCCAAGAGCGTCCCCGACAGCGGCGGCATCTATCTCGTGCCCGCCTTCGTTGGCCTCGGGGCGCCTCACTGGGACTCGTATGCACGCGGTCTGCTCATCGGGCTNNGGCCGTCGAGGCGATGGCGTACCAGAGCCACGACGTGATCGACATGATGGCGAGCCAATCAAAGGTCCGGCTCAAGACGCTCCGCGTCGATGGCGGCGCCGCGGTCAACAACGACCTGTTGCAGTTCCAGGCCGACCTGCTCGGCAAGCCGGTGCAGCGTCCGGTCATTACGGAGACCACCGCCCTCGGCGCCGCATACCTTGCGGGCCTCGCGGCGAAGGTATGGGGAAGCACCGCCGAGCTTGCCAAGCAGTGGGAGCTCGACCGAGAGTTCACGCCCCAGCTCGCGACAAGCGAGCGGAAGCGTTTGATCAGCGGCTGGTCCTCGGCGGTGACGCGGTCGAAGCGGTGGCTTGCCGAGTGACGTCGTTCTTCGATGCCCGTTGCCCGCCGGTTTGTGAAGAATTCGTGATTCTTCACCGACAATGTTGACTTATCCAACACAGAGGGCTTATTCTCAGGTGTAAGAAATCTAACTGATCCGCGAGAGCTTGCTACAAGCTTCCGCGTCATCAAGTAAGCACTGAGCCCGAGTATTTGAGAAAGGCTCTGCGGTTACTCCGCAGGGCCTTTTTTATTTGGCCAGCATAACTTTTCAGCAGCTTTTCGAGTCGGAACACAAGCAACCTACCAACAACGCAGGCAGCCCAGCCGGCCGCCTGCGATCACTAAAGCTCTCGGCCGATCCAAGCGGATGAATCGTCCAAACTCCCATCGTCGAACGATCGCCCGCGTGGTTGCCGCCACCGCGGTGATCGGCGCTGGGCTGCTGACTCCGGCGTCGTCCTCTGGCTACTTGTCGCAACAGCGTTGGTCCGCGACGGCTTCGGGAAGTACTTCCTTCGTGGGAGATCCGATTACGTTGACCTGGAGTCTGCCGCCGGACGGTGTGCCGACGAGCGCCTCGGGCGTCAACAAGCTCTTGGCTTCGCTCGACAAGGCGTTCGATGTGGGTGGCGTCCCCTCCGACGACCTGACGACGCGGCCGTGGTTCCCGTTGCTGCAGTCAGCGGTGGAGCGCTGGAGCGAACTCAGCGGCGTACGGATGGTGTACGAGCCTCATGACGACGGCGCCCTTATCGGCCCTAGCGGCGGTGTTCTGGGCGTCCGTGGGGACGTGCGGATCGGCGGCCACATGCTCAACGGCGCCGGCGGCGCGCTCGCGCTGAGCAACTTTCCTAACAGCGGTGACGTCCTGCTCGACACGGCCGACATCGCCTTTCTGACCCTCCCCGGAGAGAACTACCTGCGGCTACGCAACGTGTTGACGCACGAGGTCGGTCACGCCCTTGGCTTGGGGCACGTCGAATCCGATGACAGCAATTCCTTGATGGAACCGCAGCTGCATCTGTCCTTCGACGGCCCGCAGATCGACGACATCCGCGGCATGCACTGGATGTACGGCGATGTTAACGAGTGGGCAAATGGCGGTCGGGGCAACGACTTCCGCGAATTGGCGACACCGCTGGGCGCCTTGAGCGCAGGCATATCGTTAGGGGTTGGCCTTGACGCGGCTAAGACGGACGCCATCAACGCCGCTTATCGTGACTTTGTCAGCATCACCAGCACGTCCGATCGCGACTTCTACGCTTTCAGCACCGACGCACCGCTCCGGGCCGAGCTGACGCTGACGCCGCTCGGCGGGACGTACCACCAAGGACTGCCGGGCGGCGACCAATCGCTGATCGACGCGTCCGCGCGCGGCAATCTCTACTTCGAGTTGTTCAACGCCGACAGTGAGGGAGTCCTGGCCACGGCCAACAGCGCCCCCGCTGGCGCCGCTGAGAGTCTGACAATCGACCTCGCTACGCCCGGCGACTACGTGGTGCGTGTGGCGAGCTCGTTCCACGCCGTTCAGCTGTACCAACTCGAATTGCGGGCCACGCCGATCGGCGGGGCGTCGACTCCGATCACCCCCGAGCCCACATCGCTCGCCGTTGCCGCCATCGCGCTGACGACGGCCGGTTCGTTTTCCAATCGCTGCGCCGGCTGAACTCGTCGCGGCGTCAAACCTTTCCTCCACAAGAGCCAACGCATGATCCGTCAGCCGTAAGCGCACCGCCGCACAACACGAAGTACGTCTACGAAGACTGCACGGGCCAGAGCCAATTGAGAAAGGCCCCGCGGATGTTCCCGCGGGGCCTTTTTCGTTTTTACAGCAAGCAATGAACGAGCGATTCACTACCAACGAATCCCCTACTCCCCCCACGGCGCGGCTCGAGGGCCGCACGCTGGACGTCCTCGTCGTCGGTGGGGGGATTGTCGGCGCCGGCGTGGCTCGCGACGCCGCGATGCGCGGCCTCACGGTCGCGGTCATCGACAAGGGCGACTTCGCGTCGGGCACGAGCAGTCGCTCCAGCCGCTTGTTGCACGGCGGCCTGCGCTACTTGGCTCAAGGCCGTGTCGGCTTGGTGCGAGAGGCGAGCCTCGAGAAGCGGACCATCGGCAAGATCGCCCCGCATCTGGCGGAGCCGCTAGCGTTCGTTTTCCCGTCCTACGCGCGGTCGGCGTGGCCGATGTGGAAGCTCGTGCTCGGCGTCAAGACGTACGACGTCCTGTGCGGCATGCAGAAT
>CAJNDV010002551.1:0-12454 GCA_905221635.1 Symbiodinium sp. CCMP2456
GCAGCCGCTGGTTGGTAGCTGGTAGTGTGTAGGTTGGCTTGGATTTAGAGCTTCTGGAATTGTGGAAATTGCGAGGTGATCCCGATGCACCGTGGGATGGCTCAGCATGCTCTCATGTGGTTCTCCTGTGTGCGACATGTGCGATTTGCAGAAGACACACGAGTCCTCAGGGTTCAGATTCAGATAGTCTAAATATACATAGATTATATAGATTCGAGTCGCGATGCCTAGCCATGGGGAATGGCTGGCTTTGACTCAGAACCTTGTGCCGACGGAGCTGTCGGCGAGAGTGTTGCTTGCAGGGCAGGGGGATGATCTGCCCAAGCTGCCTTCGGCAGCTCGGTCCACGGCTGTGCTGGGTGCAGGGAATAAGGGAAACGGCCTCTACATGTCAGAGAAGGTGATGGCAGGAGTCGGGTCTGGGAAAAGCAGCATAAACTCCTAAACAGCATTAAGCAGTATAGTAAAATCTGGGCGATGCTCGCATGACACGCAGGAGACTTCATTATGGAATATATCGGTGCATACTCCACGACCGGCGGGCCATATGCTGTGAAGCTTTCCATTTGCGGCGAGGGAGTGGACATTTTTCTCGACGCAGGTTCCTTTCCCGAAGCGTGTTTGAGGGTGCAGTGGTGTGGCTGAGACGCATGTGTTCTAGCTTCGGTCGCAACAGGCTCGCGCGGTGGACGGGCACGATTCTTGAATCACTCCTGCTCTCCGAATGCCGTGCTGCGGGAATCGTGGTGCAGCTGCAGTCGTGATGGCGTGGCTGTATGCATGCCGTGCGTGCAGGTGGGCAGATAGAAGCTGATCAGTTCTGCATCCTGCCGACTCGACTCTGCATGTTTTCCTCTGGGGCAGTGGAACTTTGCAGGTGATTGCCACGCGGGCCATCCTTGAGGGTGAGGAAATCACGATCAACTACAAGGCGGGATATCACCGCCCCCAACCACATGTGCCTGCATTTCCAGCGTCGCTAGCAACCGGCAGGAGCAGCCTTCGCTACTTGACGGGCTTCCGGGCACTGGTGTCTGCTTGTGTGGTGCTGCTAGCTGCAAGCCGCCGAAGCCGGAGATATGCACCATGCCTTCATGCAGTCACGGCTGTACGGAGGATGTGTACTGGACTAGTAAAGTCCAGTGCTGGGTGGCCGTATGCGATGTAAATACCGTGCACAAATCGTTGTTTCTTCATGGGTCCTGGGGCGGATTCGGTTGCAAGCGCGGCTTTGCGAAGGCCAGGGAATCTGGTACTGCTGTGGTGTTGTTGCTTGTGGGTTGCTTGGCTTTCTTTCCCTTGCTATCCTTGCTGCTCTTTGCGTGCAGGCTGTTCTCAAGGACTACGTGGACATGGCAGCTCAGGCACAGGATTATGGAGATGCCGAGGCGCGTCAGATGGCAGAACAAGCACTGCCACGGCTGCGATCGTTTGCGCTAGGTTGGGAGAGCGCCTACGGACCAGGTGCTGCAGGACCGGTGGCATCGAGAAATGTAGGCAACTCATGTCGGCATTGTGTTGGCAGGACCAGCATCAGCCGGAGATGGTTGCCTCGGGGCTGGAGGCCTACTGATTCTAGTAGTGCGTGTGCAGGTGTTTCAGACAGGCCGCTGTGCGCAGCATGACTGATTTGCATCTGTGCTATCCCGAGTACACATTTGAGGCCCATGCATAGGAGTTTCCTTTCGTAGCACGGGCCGTACTGAGCGATGTGGCCTCCGTTTAGCCTGCTATGCTTTGCCTGTGTTCTCACGCTGCACGTGTACGGTTGTCGCGTAGCATGTAGGCTGTCCCTGTTCTGCTGGGCAGGCACATGGGACTCCAAATGGAGCACTTCCTGAGCCAGGCCGGTCCTGTTCCTTAAGGAGGGAGAGCGCCGTGATCCTAGTGTCTGTGTGCTTCCTCTGAACATGTCACTGACTTCTGCTCGCTCGCTGTTGCTCTAGATCTGGTAGTGCTGGCACTCACGGCATTCACAGCATTCTGGCGCTCTGCTGCCATGTCATCCTACGTGACTCCTCCGCGGGGCTGCAAGAAGGGTCCAGCAGCAATGTCAGGGGGATCTCGGAGTGAGTCCCAGTCGTTCGACCTGTACCTTACTCCTCCGCGGGTAAGCCAGAAGGGTCGTCGTCCTCGTCCCGTGCTGAGCAGCTCAACAACAGATGCTGGCGAGTGTGGGCCGGACCTGGCTGAGCCGGGGCAGGGCGATGCTAGGAACGAGGGTGGATGCTCCGCTGAACAAGCCCTGCAGGACGATACCTGCACGGTTGTGACATTGAGCAGTGGCCCAGCATCCAGGTCAGAGGGTTCGCCGAGCCCTCTTCCTTTCCCCGCCTTGGATGACTTCCTGGAGGATGTGCTTGGATCGTGTCTGCAAGACGATGACGATCCCGCAGCCAGTGTTGTTGCCCAGCCGGCATGCGAGCGTCGTCCGACAGGTCGTTGCTTGCGCCCGGAGCTGAGCGTGCTGAGCCGTTCCACATCAGATGCTGGCGAGTGCGAGGGGCAGGGCAGCGACGGCAAGGAGGGTGGAGGGTCGGCCGATGTAAACACGCTGGCTGACACCTGCACCGTGGAGATACCAAGCATTGAGACATTGAGCAGTGGCGCAGCGTCCGTGTCAGGGGGGTCGCCGAGCGACACTCCTTTCCCAGCCTTGGACCAGTTCCTCGATGACGTGCTTGCATCAGGCCTGAACGATGATGACGACGACGAAGTTGTCACTGCCCGGCCGACGAAGAAAACCCGTCTTTCCTGATGTCGCACAGGGGGCAGCAGCATGCCGGGCGTGTGCTGGAAACCAGCACCGGCTCCGCAATGGGATGTCGGTCGTATGCAATAGGAACACTCAGAGGATGCCTGCAGTTTGCAGCTGTGTAAGCCGTAATGCAGTATGATCTACAATGAATTCAGGTGATCATAACCTGGCATGCTGCAGTGCGACTTGTACACTCTGTACACTTGTTCAGAGTGATCCGAAGCTGTCCGCGGGGGGGGGGGCAAGACACAGTGCGTGCATCATGATCCCATGTGCTTTGCTTCGTCCTTGGGCGGCTGCCACTGACCCATGCACCACTCCCGACTATGCGTTAGATCTTGGCAGGTAGGGATGCCAATCTGGGGACCTCGGCCGTGGTTTCCTCCCATGTCACGCGGGAAGCCGGAGCAGGCCGGGCCGATTACCATATGATTTATCCGTTAGCCACACGTGTCCACGCATAGGCTAGCCCCAGCCAGTGCCGCGAGTAGCATGAACTCCCGTTTCATTTGTTATCTGGCAGGAGTCGTGGCTACACGGGTGAAGCAAGAGGCAGAAGATCCAGGAGGAGCAGCAGGCCAGATCTGGAACTCATGCCGAAGAGTCCGAAGCTTGCCTTGCCAGGTGCTGTGGAGGCACCTATGCAAGTTCGGGATGCACACGAGCCGGAGGGTTCCACAGGCCACCTGGCTTTGGCTTTGCAAAGCCGCACGTCCCATGTGCACGCTGCCAGGTGCCACGGATCTGCTTACGGTGCCGTGCTCGGCATTCACTGGTTCTGTCGAGGCACCACAGGCAGCCATGGAATCCAGAGAAGGCGTGGCCAGGGCTTTCCGAGCTTGCTGATGTGAGAAAGTCCACGTTGCATGCTGTCAGGAGCAGCGGAGACACCAGCCGTGGGATCTAGAGGCCACGGGGCCCGGACTTGACTTAGCAAGCCAAAGTCTACATGCCATAGAACTGGTCAGGTCCACTGGAGATGCCTGCGATGCAGAGCTCGGCACCCATTGGTTCTGCCCAGGAAGATGAGGAAGCACCTGCAGCAGTGGGATCCGAAGGCCAGGTGGCCGTGACTTCGCACGGAGTGCGGAAGCTTACGTGCCACGTGCATGCTGTGAAGAGCCTGTCAGGTGCCGCAGAGATGCCTGGGATGCCGAGCTCGGCACCCATTGGTTCTGCCCAGGAAGATGAGGAAGCACCTGCAGCAGTGGGATCCGAAGGCCACTTCGCACAGCTTCCGGAAGCTTACGTGCCATGTGCATGCTGTGAAGAGCCTGTCAGGTGCCACAGAGATGCCTGCGATGCCTAGCTCGGCGCCCACTGGTTCTGTGCAGGAAGATCCTGGATCTGCGGCAGGAGCTCCGTGTGTCATGTGATGCATTCCAGCCTAATCTCAGCTAGGGTGCTTATACAACATGGTTCGACCCCTTGTAAAGTAGTGACATGGCAGCGAACATAGCCTTTGTTCTGTGTGGGCCCTTTACCTTTCTTGCTCCGCTGCAGGACAACCAGCGACACAGGACAGCAAGGATGCCTCTGGGTCAGAGCCGCAGCAGGGGCAATCTCCCGAAGAACGGGCCAGGCTGCTTGAAGAGTGGCAAGGACTGGGCCTAGTTACTGGTGTGTCGTGGGTGTCACACGATGTACGTCAGTTGCTCGCTAGATGTCGCATCCAGCAATGACACTTCATGAAGTAACTTTATCATCTTTACTGTTCTTGCTGTATTTGCTGCACTTGCCTCATACACACCTGCTACAACATTTAAGACGAAAAAGCCAGGCCAGATAAAAGCCTTGTGGTCTGACCTTCGCGTGCGGATTTACAACTGTGTGGTCAAGCCCTGTGGAGTTTCATCTTGTGCATCCTGTGTGGAGATCCATGACTAAGAAGAATAAGAATAGACAAAGAAGCGAGGCGGGATAAAATCCTAGCGATCTCACCTTGCTGGGGCGGATTCGCGGCTCTGGGGTCAGGCCTCGGAGTTTTATCCTCAGGACCCTGGGCTGGGATGCTGGAGCAGGCTAGGGGGGAGGAAAGGAGAGGCACGGGGTTGCTGATGAACTCCTGCGGTGTTACCTTGCTGGGCCGGATTCGCGAGTCTGGGGTCAGGCCCCGGAGTTTTATCCTGGGGCTGCTGGGCGGGAAGGGGGGGTAGGCTCTGCGATTGGAGAGTGTGGACAGTGTGGGTGTGGCCAGGGTAGGCCAGCACGAACAATGCCGATGCATGCAGTGTTGCCTTGCTGGGCTGGATTCGCGGCTCTGGGGTCAGGCCCCGGAGTTTTATCCTCGGGACCCTGGGCTGGGATGCTGGAGCCGGCTAGGGGGGAGGAAAGGAGGGGCACGGGGTTGCTGATGAACTCCTGCGGTGTTACCTTGCTGGGCCGGATTCGCGACTCTGGGGTCAGGCCCCGGAGTTTTATCCTGGGGACCCTGGGCTGGGGTGCTGCAGGGAAGGGGGGGTAGGCTGGGTGCTGCGATTGGAGAGTGTGGACAGTGTGGGTGTGGCCAGGGTTAGTGGTTCAACCTAGGCCAGCACGGACAATGCCGATGAATGCCTGCGATGTTGCCTTGCTGGGCGGATTCGCGGCTCTGGGGTCAGGCCCCGGAGTTTTATCCTCGGGACCCTGGTCTGGGGCAGAGAGATCAGACAACTTGGAGATTGAGAGAAACCCCTCAGGATAAAAATCCAGGCGCCAGCCCCCAACATGCGGATTCGTGACTCTGTGGTCAGGCCTCCCTGAGTTTTATCCTGTGCCTCTTGTCTGGATTGTCTGGGCTGGGGCCCATGTTCTCGGGAAGCCTTGCCGATAAAACCCTAGCGGCCTGACCCGACCAAGCTGGTTTTCGTTTCCTAAGGTCAGACCCCTGGAGTTTCATCCTTGCCCTGGCAGGAATCCTTAATTCGCACGCGGATGACCTCGCGCGAGATGGTGTGTACTTGGAGCACATCGACCTCATGCTCTTCTGCGTGGTACATCAGGTGGAGCTGCGCTTTGTGCTTTACACGGAACGACATCTGCAGGCAGTCAGCACAGCAGAGTATCTGCAGGGCCTTTGTGAAAAAATGCCGCCGCTGCCAGACATACCAAGGGGGCAGGCGCCGTGGCATGTCATTCTTACTAGAGCTGACTTCGAGGCATGCGATGACACTTCAAGGATGAATCATTGGATTCCAGCCTGGCCAGCCTCTGCAGATGTGCTTGCAGCTGAGCAGAAGAGCTTGGAACAGGACGCCAAACGTCGTCGGTGCGAGCTTCTGCAGCGTCTGTCAGATGCAGACGAGGATGCGGTGACTGACTCGATCATGGAAGAGCTTGAGCTGCAGCAGCTGGAGCGGCGCAACTTCAAGCAGCTGGTGTCGAGGCTGCATGCGAGCACGGGCTTGCTGGCTCGGGAAGTTGGAAGGGAGGGCAACTGCGGGATCTGGGCATTCTTGGGTCTTCGAGCCGGAAATCCCTGGATGTCAAGAACCAGCGACGAGCACACGCATCTGGAAATGATGGATGCCCGTGCTATGTTAGCAGACCTTTGGAGGGAGGTGGCCAGCCACGTCCGGTCCGATGACCCCGTCCAGGGAACAGCAGCGCGCTTGTGGGCCCAGCATTTCTTCTTTCTGGTGCCGCGGGCCTTTGAGGAGGATGCCGGAGATGCGGAGCGTAGTGACGCTGAGGATCTTCCCAACTCGGGTGGCCAAGCTCAGGTCCAGCTGAGGAATGTCAAGCAGGAGCCCACGGATCCCACGGCTCCATCATCTCCCAAGACTCCACCGGCGTCGAGGCAGGATGCAGTGTATGCGCAGCACACGCCACCCAAGCTGACAGCCACGGCCAGACGGAGCATGAGAGCAGGTATCCTAGCTGAAAGGCCTGACTCTGGGCCCAGCATACCTTTGCAGGCCACCGTGTCCGCATGCAAAACTGAAGCGATAGTCAAGGCGGAGCCTGAGGATAACGGTGGGCATGATGTGCCCGGCCGGAGCACAAAGCAGCCACTCAAGAGAGCGCGCAAGGAATCCACGGAGGCCAGGGATCTTCGTCGCCTGGCAGACAAGAAGCTGCAGGCCGCCCGTGTTCATCTGGCTTCGTTGCAGGTGGCTGCCAATTCCTGGAGCAGGGTGCATGCACGGGGGCAGGTGCTGAAGGGCGCTATGTCTTGCGCCAATGGCGGTTGGAAAAGGTTGGTAGAGCAGCTGGTCGATGGATCCGTGCCAGGTGCTTGCAAGCTGTGCTCGGAGCTGTTGTCATTAGCCAATTTCTCCATGGACGCACTGCAGCGTGCTGTGCGGCAAGCTACAGATGACACCCCCCATGCCTTGCAGGACACCATCGAGCAGCAAAGCCAGCAAACCAAGACGGAGCCGGGTGAGAAGATTCCGAAGCAGGAGCCGGGTGAAGTTTCCGTGAAGCGGGAGGTGCAGGAGGACAGTGATGCGGTGGATGGGGCAGCTCCTTCTGCGGGCGTGCAAGCGTGCCGTCGGGGGAAAACCGACTTCGATGTCCGGGACCTGGTCCGACAGAACCCGCACCTGCAGCTTCTGCCCGAGAACACGCACAAGCGGCGGCACCCTGTCCAGTGCAACATCTGTATTCGTGCATCATCCAAGCAGCCAGCTGTCTTTGACTTGATTGACATCCGCAAGGAGAAGTTCTACCTGCAGCACGTGAATGCCCCCACGCATGTCCGCAACCTGGCCGCGCGCAAAGGTGGACAAGCACCCAGGGCCGCTGGTGGATCTGGCGCCGATGCCGAGGTTCCGCCCACGGTTGAGTGCCAGGGTCTGCGTCTCACAAAGGCATTGCCGGCATCCAAGATCGTGGAGATGCTGCCAGCCTTCGAGCTGTGGGTTTGCTACAATACCCTGTCCAATGCAGCGTGCTTGCATGAGACTGAGGATGGTGGGTCCAGCATGCACCAGTACACGCATGATCTGACGTCGGGCACGTACGTGATCCGGCACCGACTCTGCGAGAGGAGCAGTGGGAGTGTGGTGCAGGAGGGCATGCCACCTGTGTGCTGCAAGTGTTACAGCTTGAGCAACGACCGCGGCATCGTGCGCATGATAACCCGCTTCTACCTGAAGCACACGGCTGCCCATCTGCTGCAAGCCAAGCTCTTTCGTGAGAGCCAGGTGGAGGCACTCCTCCAGGAGGTTCGCGGCAGCAGAATGTATCAGCAGGCCTGCGAGAAGGAGTTCGATACGATGTTCAAGCTAGACCTGAGATCCCCCCAGCAGTATGTGCGCACGCAGTACATGAGCGTTCCCAAGAACAAGTGGAGCCGCTCCTTGCGAGACCTGATCCATGCGGTTGTTGAGCCGTGTTTGAGTGTCGCGGTCCACTCTTGGAGCTCCGCCATCGCTTCCCGCGCCGAGACTTTGGCCGCCAAGTTGTCCTCGCGCACTCTTGCGAGCGTCGACGACCTGAACCTGAAGTTGGGGTCCCAGGTCGCGTGTGGGGCGCTGAACGAACACCCGGTGGTTCAAGGTGTGCTGATTGCTGCGGTTGAGATGTCCCTTCGCAAAACACGCGGCAGCACTACCATGCGACAGCTGCAGGTATCCGATGTCGAGAAGGCATTAATGATCGAGGCAGGTGTGTGCATCAGCCTTGCCGCCAACAACAATCACCTTCTCCGGGAGTTCGGACTTGCTTGGACAGCACCCAAACTACCGTTGTCTAACATGCACGGCCACGGGCTGCCCGATCCATTCCTGGCTGTGGCTTCGCCAGAGGTGCTGCAAAAGAATGCGCTGCTGATCGACGGTCTCTTGCCTCCTCGGGGCCATTGCCGCAGACTGACAATGGCACTGGACAAAACTTACCTTCTCAAGGGTCTAGACATAGTCCAGGTTCGCCAGGGACGTGGTTACGTAGGCACCTGCTTCCAGCTGTCCTCACTGTCCTCCAGGTCCTCGAGCAGTTCGGGTGCAGTAGGTTCCGAAGAGCAGCAGCAAGCAGCAGATGCCTCGGGATTCCTGCCGCTCGCAGCCTCTGCTGCGTCACAGGAGGCAAGCCAGGCAACTGAAGGGCAGCAGGCGTCGGAGCAAGCAGGCCAGGCAACCACAGTGCATCCGATGACGTACGATGCCGCCAATTTGCACTATGCCATGGAGATGCTGGAATGCCTCGTCTGGGATCCGGCCGTGCCGCGCATTCCAAGATACAGCCTCTGCTCCTTAAGGGGTACTTAGATTCATTTTCCTAATTGTTGGTTATTGTAGTCCCTCAGAAACAACTCAACTTGTATTTGTTGCTAGGGATCTCAGTTGAGTATAGGCTGCGTGCCCATGGGCTACAAGTGCACCGGCCGTGACATGCTGGAGATCATCGGCAGGATCATGGAGAGCGCAGGCTCTCGCATTCGCACGCTGGTCATGGACAATCATTCCACGCACGGCCTCCTGAAATCCTTCCTGAAAGGCTTCCCGGAAAACCTGACTGCTCGTGAGATTGCCGCGCTGCCATTTTGGCGGCACGTCACGTTTGAGGATTTGCCTGAGTCACCATTGCCCCGCTTCCCTTACCGACGTCCAATGCTGCGAGGAGAGGCGCTGCTGGCCTTGAACGGGCCAAAGCACATTGTCAAGAACCTGGTGTGCGGGCTACGGGGTGCATGCCGAACCGTGCACGTGGGGCGATACTTCACGGACTGGTGCGGAGGTCTTGACCTACATCTCCCTCCAGGAGCTTTTCAAGGCTTCGATGCCCAGTCAGACATGGAAGCCTCGACCATGCTCAACCCGTACCACCTCATCCTGGAGCTCTGCAGCACTGTGGCCGAGGTCCAGATACCGTGGAGTCTCACGGGGGCATTACTCATGGATGTGCTGATCACGCTGTGCACCACTGCGGTGCTGCATCCGGACCTCACTCCTCTGCAGCGGCTCGAAAATTCCCTCACATCCTACGTGTTCTGTGACTTGTGTTGCATAGAAGCTAACATGCAGTGCCAGGACCAACGCAGGCCACGCGGCACCATGTGGATCCATCCAGCCACTCAAACGAATTTGCAGGATCTCTGCGGCTTCGTTGCCATAGCAACAACGTCTTTGGTTCCAGATCTGGATTGGGTACCAGCCCGATCGACTGAGATGGTGCTCGAGGAGTACTTTGGGTATTGTCGGGGTCAGATGTCTTCTTCAAATCTTACTGTCCGCGATTATCTGCATTGCAGCGCTCGCAAGATGTACCACTATCAGCAGCAGCAACTCCGGAGCCAGGCTGATGCAAAAGTCTCCTCGGGCCCTGAACGGTCTGATCGCTGGAGCGCTGTGACGCCGGAGCAGTTCAGTGCGACTGCCCAAGTGGCCTTGGATGCGGCGTTGGCATTGATGAGTGCTTGCTGCGATCGCCCGAAGGCGGCGCTTCTGAGGAGTTACGTTGGCTTCTGTGCCTCCACACACATGTCTGAGGTGCCGCAGGTGCCAGCTCTGCAGGTGGGCGAGGATGTTGCGGATGGCTATGAGATCGAGCTGGACGTGGATGACGGAGGCCCAGATGCTGAGCCCCCACATGATCCGCAGGAGGTGCCGGAGGCTCACGACCTCCGTGACGGTGATGCCGAGTGTTATGCGCTCTTCGCCCAGCTGCGTGCAAGGGAGATTGCAGATGCTAGGCCGTGGTGCGCGGAGAGTGCTCCGCAAATGGACAATGCAGCAGCCTCTCGCTTGGGCTCTGGTACTGCTCCGCCGCCTTCCACCTTGGATGCTGATTGCTGGGCCACGCTCACCAAACCGGAGGACCCGGAGGATGAAGAGGCAGCGGGCGATTGTCACATCAATCATACGAAGCACGTTCTGACTTTGTCCACAGCGCTGAAGCAAACCAGGCTTGGGAGCATGGACCACGCAGACTTGGATCAGTGCAGTGACCTCAAGGGCTGGTTGTGGGTCCTGCTGCGGAATCTTCGTTCCCAGGCCGACAAGCCGCTGATTCCGAACCTCATGCGTGCCCGGAAGCAAGGCAAAAGGTTGAATTGGCACCAGCAATGTGAGCGCGAAGCAGCGCTGATCAGGCAGTTGATCGGGGCACCAGCAAAGAGAACATCCAGAGCCGCAGCATGGCGTGCCCTGGCTGCGTCGCTGAGGGAAGCCTGTGCTGACACTGATGCCCGGGACATTCAGGAGCTCTCCTCAGGCATGATAGTTCTTGCTATGGCTCAGAATTCGAATGAGTGGAGGGTTGGCTTGACATTGTCGGTCTGGCGAAGGACTGCACGTGGCTGTCGGTTGTCACACCTTTCCCTGCCCATGGAGAATGTTGCCTCCGCCCGCGTGGTGCTCATGACTGTTGTCCCCGATCGTCCCGAGGGAAGCTTTGAGGCTACAAACAGGTGCGAGACCGCCGTGCTTCCAGCTTTTCGGATGCCAATGACTTTGCAGTGCGATGAGATCTTGCGCGGCTTGGATGGGGTCCGATGCCGCTTGACTCCGAAATCTTTAGAGGCAGTGCAGAGGGCCCACCTGCACACCCGGTGGCCGGAGAAACTCCCCAAAGGCACTGCAGCCAGAACGTCCGCATCGCCAGGCCCAGTGAAAGCTCGCAAGGAACCACCCGTTGCCGAGAAGGAGAGTGCTGAGGAGGACCGCACGGATCAGAAGGATCAGAGCAGCAGCGCTCCTGCTGCAAGCGCGCCGCCAAAAGGCCCTGGCCCACTCAAGAAGATCAAGCAAGCCTTGGTAAAGCAGCTGCACTTGAAAGCCAAGCCTGCCGGGAAGTCAGTGTCTGTGCCCTCGCTGTGTTTAACATATCAAACATGCGTAATCAGTCCTCTCAGCCCTGATGTGATCCTTCTCTCCTAATTCTCGTAACCCCAGGCTATCCCTGCGAACTTTCAGCGCTCCAAAACCGGTGACAAGTTGATCCGCCAAGAGCTTCAAAGGCTGCTCGAGCTGGACCACGAGAAACACCCCCAGCGTCCAGTGCTGAGTGAGGATGGACGAGTTCGGCTGAAGAATGCCACGACTGGCGCCATCGAGCCGGACATTCCATGGACAGAGCTACTCGAGAGGGCACCCACGTTCTTTTCGAACCACTACCGCACCGTGCGAGGTCGAGAAGCCTACGGGAATTCGCTCCACAATCATTTTGTGCGTGTTACCCGGCAGCTGAGCACACCTCCTTTTCAAAGAACCGTGCCCTGGCTTTCCCAATCCGTTGTGCGCTTTGTATGCTTTCTGTGGTTTCAGGGTTCTAGGTTAAGTAGTTCGGGGGCTGGTTTCCTTGTGTTGGGAATGCCGCGGCCAAGGAATTCTTGCGGCTGCTGCACGACATCCGAGATGGCACTCTGGGTACAGTGGCATCGGTGACCGATGCCGGGGTTAAGTGAGTGTCTTGAGACGACCTGCGAGGTGCAGCCAAAAATGAAGTGTCCATCGCCAAGCTCGTGTTGTTGAAGCCTGTCACATGTGGTCGTCGTAGCACCCCGCGCACTCTCTAAATTCCAGCTGTATGCAGAAGTGTACCGAGGGGTTGTTCCACAGAGTTTTATCTGCCTCAGTCCGGTGGATTTGTCAATGGAATTGTCTATGTGTCCTCGGAGTTCGAATCTCTGAACATTGGGGTCAGGCCGGCATTTTATCTACAGATCCGCTGGCTCTGAACCTCAGACCCCAGAAATTCATCCGGATAAAACTCCGGCCTGACCCTGAGCCCTAGAACGAACCCCTATGACTAAATATGCGAGCCACAACGGCA
>CAJNDV010002552.1:0-12450 GCA_905221635.1 Symbiodinium sp. CCMP2456
GATAAATCTAATAATTATCGAATTTCTTTTCTAGCTGAAGAAATTATAGGGATAACCTTGATTTTGAGAATTATATTGAGAATTGAGAAAATTTTTAGAATCATAATATTTCAATTTTATATAAAAATAGATCTGCAAATAATTAATTAGAATTTTTTCTAGAATAATTATTGTGATTTTTCAATTTTTATCCTTTTTATTTTGATTACCTAATTATTTATCAATAATAATCATATTCCGAAATATAAAAAGATTAAGGAATAGAAAAAAAAATCTTCTTATATCAGAAATCTATATTTTGATAAATATCATACAATTGAAGTATGATCGAAAATATTATAATTTATATTTATTCTGATTTTCAAAAGCCTTGCATTCCAAATTCAAAGCAGCTCCTTTCCTGTTCAATGAGCGCTTCGACGCTAGACTGGAAAGAAAATATGCAGCGATATGATATGTCAAATGATTCTGTCTCTTGCCGTCTGCAAAATCCTGTAAAATCCTAGCTATTTGAGTTTCAGACCCCATATAGTTATCATTTTCTATTAACGCCGTATATATGAGGGCTTTGGTGTTGTATAACCATTGGGGCGGCCTATTCTATGGGTTCTAATTAAGAAAGGATTTGCGCCATCAGATTGATAGGATATCTATCTTATTAGATCTGTCGAATTAGAATATAATGCATGCCCAGCAAGTTTCATTCACCTTTGATCCAGTATATTGCTGAACGGGATGATTTCTCTGCCTGCAATTGCAGTGGCCTTCTCGAATGACTTCGTATTCTTCGTATTGGTATTCTTATAATCAATATATATAGAAGTCAATCTAAATATTTTGCGAAGACCTTTATAAAGAAATGCATTAATTTTCTATATTAAAGATTTTGACAGATTACCAGATAAAAAGAAATTCTCTTATATTAATCGAAATAATTTATCTATAATTTAAAAAGAAAAATTTCTTATAAAATCGCTCCAATAAGATCTTAATTGAATTATTTGAATTATTTAATTCCCGACTCCAATTAAATAATCAAATTTGGGAGCGAAGCAATTTTCTATTTATAATATGGCCGGGATGCGCCTTGCGCGATAAAATTCGATTTTTTTATGATAAGATTAGCGCGACAAGGCCAATAAGGTCCGCCATGTGGTATTATCGCACGACAAAAATTTGAGGGAATTGAAATAGAGGGGGGGGATGCGACGTCGCGATAATATGAGATATTAATCTATATCGATTTTCAAATTTATAGATAAATAATTATTGAATTGTTTGCAGAAATTTAAATTTGTCTAATTATCTTTTTAATTAATAGGTATTATTCAATATATATGAATAATTATTTTTTTAAAAAAATTTCTATTATAAATAATCAATTTCTTCCAAATATATTAAAAAATTGTTTTAATATATTAATTTCGATTATAGAATCATTGAATTTTCTATTCCGATATATCTAATATAAGAAATAATGTTATTATAAATCTAAGAAAGAAATATTTTCTTTATCAATATTCTTTATTATTCATATAATATATTTAACTTCTTATATAATGAAAAATTTAATTTCGAAAATCCGAAAATATATTAATTCCAAAATATATATATTTATTCTAATAGAAAATCAATTTTAAATATTGAAATATATGATGAAAATCTTTATATATATTTATTGAAAATATATTAGATAATATAATATAATTATAATTTTTATAATTTATTTATTTCAAATTAAATAATAATCTATATAAAAAATATATCTCGTCTTTTAATTTTGCTAATTCATTTTCTATTATCGATAGAAAATCTGAATTTGAAATTGAGATCTTTATATGATATTTCTTTTTGAATAAAATATATGAATTAATATTAGAATTTGAATAGAAATTTCAATAAGAAGAAATCATCATCAATATACGAGCGGTTGATTAAACCTATAAATCGACGAAAAACCCGCGAGAATTCAGGTCGGTCCCTATAGGTTATACAGAGATCAACTAGAATATGCCAGAAGACTTACCCCTATCGGTTATGCAGGGATCAGCTAATCAAATATAAGTCGGTCCCCTATCAATTTTTATATAAAACCTATTTTTACACAATTTCGTGGCCACTTTACAACTAATTTCTTCTTCCGGAGTTTTAGTCCGATGCTCATATATATATATAAGAATATGATATAATTAATAATATATCAATATATTATATGAAAATAATTTATAGATAAATTAAGATAGTATAATAAAATGAAAAATATCATTAAAAATTATGAAAAAATATTTCGAAAGAATATATCAGAATTAAATTAAGTATAAAAAATAATCGAATTTATAAAATATGAGAGACTTCATATAATTAGAAGCGCCTTATTTTGGGGTCCTTATAATAATAAATTTATTATTAAAGAGGCTATATTAAGGTCTTCTATTTTCGGAAATTTCCATATAAAAAATATCGATATAGAATAGTAGATCTATCTATTTCAAAATTATAAAATCTTTTATTTCATATGAGATATCTAAATGAAATATAATTGCTAAATAGATAAAGATTCGAATCTAATATATATATATATATAAATAGATCGAAATCTGAATTTATATATATATATATATCGATTCTAATCAAATAAAAAGAATCTAAAATCCTTAATCTCAATATTATTTAAATCTAAATTCAAGATTGAGATAGAAAATATAGATGTTTCAATCAGTAGATGCTAGCAAGAATAATTTTCGCGAAAGTTGGGACCAGGGTTCACGACTTTAAAGCTTAACTCTGAAGCCTCGCACCCTCCTTAAGGTTCTGTTCTTTCAATCCGTGCTATTCCACACTCCGTTTGGCGCAGACCTTCAGCAGCAGCTGTGCACTTTCCTCGGTCCCGGGTTGCCGTGTCTGTTTAGGGTGCAGGGGCCACGGCTTCATTGGTTGGAATAAAACACAAACCGAAACATCAATGTGCCCATACACACGTAGGTGTAATCACGACTTGACAACATAGACTACTTGCAAATACATCTATCCCTGAGTTTGTTCCTATATGTTGTATACCATCATACTGATGTTTCACATATGTGTATATGCAGCTATATGCACGCATATGTATGTAGGGAATGAAGGATCCCAAAAGCGTGCTCATGGTTTGGATGGTCTGTTCAGAAGCGCTCATTAAACCCAGATATTCACCTGGCAGGACAGGTAAAAAAGAGGGCTGAATAATCAGTAGAGGGTTTTCTATAGTATGCTAGAAATATTTCAAAGACTCCCTGGAAATTCATATTGCTAATTATTATTCCAAGCAGCACAGCCCGACACTGAACGTCCACACCAGCCCTGTAACCTGAAACCTCTACTAAATACGACGACTACTACCCCCAAGTGCATTATCTCAGCTGGAATGCCCGACGGAAAACAGATCTACTGGCATCCCTACTGGATCCTAAACCCTGAGCCCGAAAACACACACCATCACCAATGCCCTAAGCCTGCCTCAGTGCTGGAGTCCGCCTTGACGTTTGCCGGTGCTGCTGGAAGCTTCAAGGAACTCCTCTGTAGGGCTTGGGGTTTAGGGTTTTGTGGTTTGGGGGTTCAGGCTTCGGGTTTGGGTTTTGGGGTTGAGGGTTCGGGGTTTTGGGGATGAGGGTTTAGGTAGGGGCGGTGTGATCGCTCTTGTTTAATCACTTTGTGTTGGCGTTGGTGCTGCTGTTGTCGTTCTTGTTGCTGCTGCTTTACGGACCGAAGTCTGGGTCGGTTGAGGCGAAAAAGGAAAGACCTGCACAGAAAATACGGTGCTTCAGTGAGCACAAGCATGTGACGCAAGTCTATGTACAAGCATCGGCAACTGTACACAGCGCAGCGTTGCGGCTGAAGTCGAAAACGATCGTTTAGATGTCGGTAGTCAACGCACAGATGGTCTGAATAAAACTCCTTCAAGTTCTGCTCTACACCAAGGTAGTTGTCACCGGCAGCAATGAGATCCCCACAGCATGAGTATCTGGCAAATGAACCAAAGTCGTTCAAACGATGGAAGCATTTAACACAGTCGCCGTTTTTAAACATGAGGGTACTGGGAATACATATCCGCTGCTCTTATGACCGAAAAAAGAACGAGGGTGTGGGTGTGTTGTCAGGCAGGGGGGGGGTCGGATCGAAACAGACGGGGCTCCGTTTCTTGTCTGTAGAGACAAAGGCCTCGTTGAAATCTGGACTTTGTCAGAGACAAAAACTGGAGCAAGAGTATCACACTTGTCAACTTCAGAAAACCTTGCTAACACCCATAACACTCCCATCTAAAACCTATTGAAACCCTTGTAACACCCATTGAAACCGGTCAAAAGCCATGAAACCCTTTGAACAACCTTCCAACCCCCCCTTCAAATCCCTTCTAAAGCCCCAAAGAAAGCCCGTTAAGCACTCTAACCTTCTACCTACCGTCAGAACCCTGTACACTACACGGGCTGTGTTGTTGTTGGGGGGGGGGGGGGGGTAGAACAACATTATGACGGGACCCCTCGTTTTGTCTCAAATACCTAGCATACAGAGATTCACAACCACGGAGTGCGCAAGGTTTCCGGTTTGTGCTGAATCCTGCCTAGATAACTGTCACGGGTTTGGGTGCTGAAGCTTTGACTGAAACGTTTCCTACTCCAACCATGACGATTTCGAATTTGGGGCTGGGCTGAGGGGCGGGCTGAAGCTGGGGCTGGGGGCTGGGGCTGCTGGCTGGGGTGCTGCTTGTCGCACTTTGCTTTCAAGTACACCAAGACGCACAATTTCCATTACATAAGTTTCTCGTTGTTTCATTCTTGAGGGCTCAGAGTTTAGGGTTTCGGGTTTAGCGTTAAGGGGGTTTAGGGCTAAGGGGGCTACGGGTTAAGGGCAGAACTTGGCCATGACCATGACAAACTTCCAAATTCTGGGCTTGCATACCGTCACGGTTTAGGGTATAGGGTTTAGGGTTTAGGTTTAGGGGTTTAGGGTTTAGGGTTTAGGGTTCGTCAACTGTTCTCGATGCTTCGGACTCTAGGAAAACAGTCCACAGACCCACCTTTTCCACCTTCATGACTTGGGTTTAAAGATCAGGGCTTACCTGCTGCCGACAAAAACCCTTCCTTTTTTTCGGGTTCCTTCTTATGGTTTCTAAATGCTTCCGGAAAGCAGTAGGTGTTTGGCACACAGCTAGAGCCTAAACCCTGAACCCTAACCTCTAAACCCTAAAACCCTAAGCCGTATACCTCGAACCCTAAAAACCCCTAAACCCAAACCCCTAAACCATAAACCCTGAAGCAAATTATAAGGTAGAAGGTGTGGGTTAAGCGGCTGGCTTTTGGGGTTTCCGCTGGCAGAATTAAGCCATTCAATTCACAGAAGCTTTTGGTCGGCTTGGCCGCAATAAGATAGGGCAGGGTTTAGGGTTTAGGGTTTAGGGTTTAGGGTTTAGGCAGGGCAGCATGGCTGAACAGTCCAGGTGTGCGGAGCGGGCAGCAGGGGGGAGGGGCAGGACAGTGGGCTGAGAAAAGCAGCAAGGCACAAAGGGCAGGCGGGCGGAGGGGGTGAAGGGGGGAGGGGGGCCAGGGAGCAGGGCAGAGCAAAGCAAAAGCAAAACTCGGCCAAAACCCGCTCGAAACCCGCCCAAACTACACGTCCAAACCTAGACACCTTCTTGACTCCTTGGCAAATATCGCAGCGTCCGGAGGGCCTGATCCCACGCGGCGACCTGTCAGGCCCCTAAACAGTTCACAGGGGGTTTAGGGCTTAGGGTTTAAAACTCCGGTTTGGGGTTCAGGGGTTTAGGGCTTAGGGCTCCGGTTTTGGGGTTTAGGACTTTGGGTCTGGGGGTTTGGGTTCAGGGGTTTAGGGCTTCGGGCTCCGGTTTTGGGGTTTAGGACTTTGGGTTTAGGGGTTTAGGGCTCCGGTTTTGGGTTTAGGGTTTAGGGTTGGTCTGGAGTTTAGGGTTTAAGACCGCACGTCCCATCCTCCTAGCGCTCAGAGGCGCCCCTAAAACACCCTAAACCCGAACAAAAACCTAACGCCCTGAAAGGGTTTAGGGTTTAGGGTTTAACAACCCTAAATACTAAATCTTACTGGCACCAGAACAAGCTACTAGTATATATTCCCATAACTGAACATCTCAAAACCCGCAAAGTCACAACCCTGAAACCCGGAACAGTTGGAAACCCTAAACCCAAAAGGGCATCAATAGCCTTTACGGCTTTAAGTGTTGGGCACAGGATTTCAGGTCTCCCCGCGCCTCTTTCGTCACATGGGCCAAACGGTCGAGGATGTGGTCCGCAGCTGCGACGGCGCCGCGCACGCTCCCGGCACTTGTTTCGCCTCACAAACTCAAACCCTTTAATTCAAAAGAAGAGTGCAGGGCTGCAGGTTTAGGGGTTTAGCGTTTAGGGCTTAGGGCCGCATCTCGGCAGCAATAAACATATCATGATCGATGCAGAAGCAACTGCAGTACACAAGTATACACTACTCAACGATCTGCTCAGCTCAGAGGAAACAGATGCTTGTAGGATGCAGAATGCTCCCGTTGCGCAGGGTTTTAAGGGTCGCGTGGGATGTCTTCGGATGTCTATGGGTTCGGCCAAAGTTCGCCACAAGTCACCGATAACATGTCTCCACCTCTTCTTAGCGACTTTTGGGGTTACCCATAGGCCCCATAGTAGTTCCTTTTTGGGATTGCCTTAGAGGATTCTAAATATGAACCCCAAAATGGTACTACTATGGGGCCTATGGGTAGGGTTCACCCCAAACCCCAAACTTGACCCGAACCAAGGGATCCCGCGAAGATTCCTAGATGGGTTAAGATTCCTAGATGGGTAGTTCTCTAAATTAGGGTCCCCTTTTAGGCCCCCCAAAATAGTACGACACCCTTACAAAAAGAACCCTAAAAGGGACCCTAATTTAGCGAACTACTTCAACTTACCCTACCCCCCCCCCCCAGGTGCCTACTATATAGGGCCCCAGGGGCTCTAATGCCCTATATAGTAGGTACCTGGAGGGTTAGGGTTAGACCGAACAACCCTAAACCCTAAACCTTAAACCCTAAACCCTAAACCCTAAACCCTTCAAAGCTTGAGTCTTCCGAGGCCCCCGGGCCTCCCGACAAACAAAAAGCACACACAGGACAAAGGGTTTAGGGTTCGGGGTTGAGGGTTTAGGGTTTTTAGGGTTTAGGGTTCGGGGTTGAGGGTTTAGGGTTGAGGGTTTTTAGGGTTTGGTGTATGGGGTTGAGGGTTGAGGGTTGAGGGTTTTTAGGGTTTGGTGTATGGGGTTGAGGGTTGAGGGTTGAGTGTTATTAGGGTTTAGGGTTGAGGGTTTAAGGTTGATGGTTCAGGGTTTGAGGGTTTAGGGTTGAGGGTTTAGGGCTTGAGGGGTTGAGGGTTTTAGGGGTTGGGGTTTCGGGGTTTGGGATTGCTGAGAGGGTTTGGGGTACCCCGGAGCCAAGCTTGTTCTCTGTTCCCACCGGAGGTTTGGGGTGCAAGGCTTATCCCAATCCACAGACCCTCAACCCTAATGAAAGGAAACTGCAGGTGCGGAGTTTAGGGCATATAGGGCTTCCCCAAGCCCCCTTGAACCCTCAAACTCCAAATCCCCAGAGAGCCGAAACTCATGAATGAAGGAATGTAAGTACTTTCATAGGCTCAAGTATTACGGTTCAAGGTGTGTTCCTTGATTTACTTGTCTCGGGCACACTGGGCCGTGAAACAACCCTAACCGTAAACCCTAAACCCTACACCCCTAAACCCTAAGCCCCCATGATCCGATCTCAGTGACCCTCAGCCGCATCCCGATAGGCTTGTGGGGCCACGCCCACCTGAAGAGGTGCTTCAAGCTATGAGGACAAAAGATGCACACATGTACATGCTCAGATGTCTTGCAGGCCCCAAAACTTGAACTGCAAGTTCAAGATGAATCCCGCTCTTGTTGGCTTAGGGTTTGGACTGCATCTTTACACCACTGTACTGCTTACAGAAAGCAGGCGTCTCCCCAATGATGCAGCTCAGGCCATTGCCTCATTTCCGAGCGAAAGCGTTAGGGTTTTCAGTCCTGCTGCAGACGGCCCACGAAAATCGCAGCTGCAGCTGCTTATCGCCTTGCTACATGAAAATTACTGGTTGCTCAGTATCTAGTCTCCAGTAGAATTCCCATTTCTCGGTTTAGGACTTCCTTTGCCCAGTTCAGTTTCCGTGATTTCAACAACTCAACTTTAGAAAGGTAGCATCTTTCCACACGAGAGACCGGACGCTCGGCAGGAACACTCGGCATCAGCGTCTTCATCTTCTAATCTGCCCTGCTGTGTAACCTATTTCCTCCTCATGCTTCCAAGCTGAGCACAACGAGGTTGCCTGACCTCGCACAGAGCGGCAAATGTTTTTGCAGTCTTTTTTATGAACTCGCCGAATCGGGATTTAACGTAGCATCGGTAACAGCTCGCGACTCGCAGTGCAGCAAAGCATAGTGTCTTGCTTGATAATTTAGACATGCAGAACAGAAAACAGAAAACCTGACCTACTCTCCATGTTTACCCCAAACCCTGAACCCTCAACCCTTTAAGGGGGCGAGGGGGGAATTTACGCTTTGCAAGAAACCCAACCAAAAGATGAAGCGCTTTTTCCCAGGAGCCCCCAAAAGTTAACCCTAAACCCTGTACCCTAAACCCTGAACCCTCAACCCTGAACCTTAAACCCTCAGCCGTTATGCGACACTTGGCGATTGGCCTCCCTGCGGTGCAGCCAAAGTCGAAGAGCAGCGCAGTTTTTCTTCAAGGCCGGCAAAGTTTGCCTTTCGAACCTCTGGGATGAATTTCAGGGTTTAGGGTTTCGGGTTTGGGGGTTTAGGGTTAGTTGTCTCTGTCCATATGAATATGAATATGGTACATATCCCAAACCCTAATGTAAGTCTCAAGCCCAGGAGAACAAGGCTGCAAAACACGCCCCCCCCCTTCCCGAATGCAACGCCAAGCCCTGCTACATACCCATCAGGCTCTTGGAGTTTGGCGTTTATTCTTTGGGGTGGTTCAGGGTTTAGGTTTAGGGTTTAGGGTTTGGGCTTTAGGGTTTAGGATTTTAGGTTTCAGAGAAGCTTTGGAGGATTTTTATTAAGCCTTGCGGATCTGATCACATCGGCTTTAGCTTCAAGGTCTGTGGAGCGATCTGCATATCGAAACACAGGAAAATGGCAAGAGTGTGTGGCCAAATGGTTGACACTAATGAGTCCTCTGATGTCCTTTTCGTAGTCGAGGTTCGGGTTTAGGGTTTAGGGGTTTAGGGTTTAGGGTTTAGGGTTTAAGTTTTAGGGTTTAGGGTTTAGGGAAGAGGTTCATGAGTATCCCTAAACCCTAAACCCTAAACCCCACCCTAAAACCCTAAAGCCCGAGAGTCAGAGCTCTGAGTCGAACGCTACCCCGCGCCTGCTCTGCAAAGCGCGGCCGTCCTCGCGAAAAGACTCCAAGCGGCGCGCAAGGCGAAAGACCAAACGCTCCTCCAGGGGGTTTAGGGTTTAGGGTTTAGGGGTTTAGGGTTTAGGGTTGAGGGCTTTCCAGTTTCCCTAATGTAGGGGTTTAGGGTTTGGGGTTCAGGGGGCCTTAACGATTAGAATAGTTAGGTTTTGGGCTCCTTTGCAATATGTTTGTCATAATCAAGGAACGCTAGTTTATTTAGCCTTCTACATTACTTTAACGGGTTACATTTAAGGGTTCCTATGCGGGCTCCTTCAAGGAATCAAGAAGGGTTCCTTTGAGGAATCTCAAGTTCCCCCAAATCGGGTGTAGGGGATCGGAGTTTTGGGTGTAGGGTTTAAGGCCTAGCAAGGGATCAGGGTTTAGGGTTTAGGGGATCAGAGTTTCTGGTTTAGGGTTTGTAACAAGGCCTTGGGGATCTGGGTTTAGCCCTGTTGCAAGCGCTCTGGGGCTTGGGGTTTAGGGTTTTTAGGGCTTATTGTTTAGGGGTCCATATAGGTTTTGTTTTTTGGGGCTTGGGGTTTAGGGCTTAGGGGCTTGGGGTTTAGGGTTTAGGGCTTAGGGCTTGGGGTTTAGGGCTTAGGGGATTGGCGTTTAGGGTCATTACGAGTCTCATCCGCAGCGCCCCTGCTATTTTTAGCAAGCTGGTTGTCGCTGCTGCTACAGTAAGCCTACAGTCGTCAATATTACAGTCATGATCATTGTTATCATTATCATAATCCTGTTTGATATTTCTTCCGGTTCTCGAGGCCATGAAGAATCGGCGCTTGAGATTCGCAGAAGACACCCCATATCGTGGGTGTAGGTCTAAGATTTTAGGCTCAGTGGTTTAGGGGTATGCCCTAAACCCAAAGAACTAAATCCAAAGCCCTAAACCCAAAACCCCCAAACCCTCAACCCCTAGCCCTAAACCCTAAACCCTAAACCCTAAACCCTAAGCCCTAAACCCTAAACCCTAAACCCTAAACCCTAATCCCTAAACCCTCAGCCCCAACGAGCAGTCCTGGGCCCCGGGGTGCTCATCCAGTGCCCGCGCAACGGGGCCCGTACCGGGTGAGGCCAAGAGCCCAATCTTGTCAGCTACCAGTTCCATGGCCTCAGACTCCCGCAATGAAAGCCCTAAACCCTAAACCCCTAAACCCCTGAACCCCTAAACACCTAAACCCTAAACCCTAAACCCTAAACCCTAAACCCTAAACCCTTCCCTAAAGCTTGACACTCACAAAGATTGAAACGCTGCAAGCAAAACCCCCGGAACTTCATCCGACACCCCTGTGGCTTTTGGTTCTGGTCTGCGTGGCAAAGTCTACCAAAAGCTACCAGAACCGCATTTTCGTAGGTTCTTACTCTTAAACCCTAGAAACCCTAGTATGGACTTGGTAGGGAAATCTACTAAAAGTACTCTTACTGCGGGTTTTGGTACATCTGGGTAAGAAAAGATGCCCTAGTTCCGACACCTTCGAACCCAGTCACTGAAGCCTTAATGATAGAGGGGTCTTAACAAATCGAAGAGGGTTTGAGGATATACTGGACTATAATCAGCATAAATATGTGCGGGCATTGTTGGGCCCATTATTGCTACTGCTAGCGCTTCAGATCCCTCTAGGTTCGCCAGCCTTATGCCCTAAACCCTAAACACCCAACAAACCCAACCATCCTCCGTCTCTGCCGGAGCGCTGTGGCACCCAAAACCCCCAACAAACCCAACCCTTCTCCGTCTATGGTGTTAGGGTTTAGGGTTTAGGGCTTATAGGGCTTGGGTTTAGGGTTTAGTCTCTGCCGGAGCGCTGTGGCCAAGGTCTCCGCCTCAGCGCGGAACTTCTCAAAGGCCTCGAGGTGGCTACCCAACTCCCGACATGCCTCGGATGCATCGCTTTAAAAGGGACGAAAGCGATTTTTGTACGAGAAACTTGGGAACTTGTAGGGTGTGGGGTTTAGGTTTAGGGTTTAGGGTTTAGGGTTTAGGGTTTAGGGTTTAGGGTTTAGGGTTTAGGGTTTAGGGTGTAGGGTTTGGATTTGGGGTTGTGGCTTAGGGCTTAGGGTTCGGTTGGACACTCGTCGGGCTTGGGGTTTGGGTTTTAATAAGTAGGGTCTAGGGTTTGAGGTCCAGGCGTTTGTTTGGTGTGGTTTAAGGCTTCCGGTTCCTGATGGCTGCGGCCTCAGCCCTAAACCCTAAAACCTTAGAGTTTAGGGAGAACATTATTATGTCATAGCCCCTAAACACCTTTTTCATATGGAATCAATCAGAAGCCCTGTAGAACTGCGAGGTTTAGGGTACATGCTATGCCATACGATGCTATACCATCCTATCCTTTCCTACTCTACACTAAGCAATCTATACTGTACTGTACCATACCATACCGTGCCAAACTATACTATACTATACTATACTATACTGTACTGTACTGTACTGTACTGTACTGTACTGTACTGTACTGTACTGTACTGTACTGTAATGTACTATACTATACTATACTATACTATACTATACCATACTATACTATACTATACTATACTATACTATACTATACCGTACTGTAGTATACTATACTATACTATACTATACTATACTATACTATACTATACTATACTATACTATACTATACTTTACTGTACTGTACAAAACTATACGAGATTATACCATACTGTACTATGTTAAATTGTACTGTACTACACTATGCTATATCATACTGGTGTTATCCCTAAAAACCCTAAACCCTAAGCCCCAAATCCCTGCAACCCTAATCCCTAATCCCTAAAGCCCTAAGCCCTAAACCCTGAAACCCGAAGCCCTATAAACCCTAAGCCCTAAACCCTAAGCCCTAATCCCTCAGCCCTAAACCCTAAACCCTAAACCCTAAACCGTAATCCCTAAACCCTAATCCCCAAACCCTACACCCTAATCCCTAAACCCTAAACCCTAAACCCTAAACCCTAAACCCTAAGCCCTAAAGCCTAAACCCTGAACCCTCATC
>CAJNDV010002555.1:988-12444 GCA_905221635.1 Symbiodinium sp. CCMP2456
CTACTACTACTAGTACGACGACTACTACTATGACGGCTAGTCCTAGTACTTCGAGTAGTACTGGTAGTACTCGTACTGGTGGTGCTACCAGTACTACTAGTCCTGCCAGTTCTGATAGGTCTTCCATGGCTGTTTTTGTGGTGCTGGGGATCAATGATTACATCAAAGCAGGATGATTAGCAGACCCCAGTGACAACCATCTTCGGCTGGAGCAACCTCTCAGACCGTGCCCGCTCGGAGGTTCTGCACCATCGTCCAAGCCTTCCTCAGAGGAGCGCTGCCAGACGGTTGGAAGGGGAGTTGTTGTGTGATTTTTGCTTCCGGCCCCTTGCAGTTGCATGAGGTGTCTGCAAGACCTACTGGGTGGTATGAGGTATGCTGTCTTGTTCGGCGGCACCCGGACAGACGTCCCGAAGCGCATCTGGACAATCGACATGCTCGGAAACCGTTCGCAGGCGTCCTCGACTAGACGCAGGCTCCGTTTAGGGTTGGGGAAGGGAGTAGTAGTCGTAGTAGCACCAGCAGCAGCGGCAGCGGCAGCGGCAGCGGCAGCAGTAGAGGCGTAGTTGATACACTTGCACGGTTTGCTGGCTCATGGTCGCTACGCATCGAAATCATTGAAAGCGTATGACACTCTATCCAACAGCTATTGCACATGGAACTTTGAAGTCTACAACCTAAACCCGAAACCCGAAGCCTTAAACCCGTAAAGCTCAAAAAACAAACAGACACCAGTAGAGCCTTCTACGAGACTTTACATGAAACCCTGGACTGGCAGGACGCAGATGCCCCTTCGGTGCCGAAGGCGCCTCAGACCTCAGCCAATTCTTCTGCAGCGCCTTGGCGGCAAGGTTTAGGGTTTAGGGTTTAGGGTTTAGGGTCGCTAAACCCTAAACCCTTAACCCTAAAGTCTTCCCTAGTCCTTGTGGTTCTTGGGATGGCATATAGAGTTTAGGGCGGTTTGGGGAGGATTCCAGCCTCCTCTAGGCTTGAGGGGTGATTCTTGATACCAAGAAGGTCCGAGCCTACTGAGCCCTAAACCCTAAAACCCGAAAGCCCCAAAGAAATCCCGAAGCACAACACGCCCACCACCCTAAACCCTAAACCCTAAACCCTAAACCCTAAACCCTAAACCCTAAACCCTAAACCCTAAACCCTAAACCCTAAACCGCACCACTGAAGCAGTAAATCCGTGCTCGGCTGAACCTGGAGGATGGGCACAGCTCATGGCCTGGCAGATTGGAACCTAAGCCCAAGCATAACCCTGGTTTTAAGGGTTTTTAGGGTTTTGGGTTTAGGGCTTACGGTCCTAAGCTCTAAACCCTAAACCTTAAAGGCTAAACCCTAAACCCTAAGCCCAAAACCCCTAAAGCCCAGCGTCTGAGGCCTCTTTGGCGCAGCTGAGACAGATCTTGAGTGGGAAGGCTCTCGTTGTGGCTGGACACGCTGGTTTAGGGTTTAGGGTTTCGAGTTTAGGGTTTAGGGTTTAGGGTTTTGAGTTTAGGGTTGGTGTTTGGGGTTCAAGATTCAAGAAGTGTTTAGGGTGGTTTAGGGTTTAGGGTTTGGGGGTTCAGAGTCGGCTTAAGGATGCGACATGATTTCTGGAGCTGTGTGCTGCATGTTTGGCATCGCGGTGGCATGGTACTGCGGGCTTTTTGGCTTTCTCTGTCAGCACGCCTCGAGCTGTCGATGCACACGGTTGCACATGCACTGCCCTAAACCCTAAACCCTAAACCCTAAACCCTAAACCCATGCACCAGGCCACATGACTGGCCAGTTTTCCTCACAGACTCCGCAGACTTTCGCGCACCTTCGCACGAGGTCTCTTTTCTAGTGCCAGTACAGGAAAGCATCGTCACACGAAAGCGCAAGACAGAACCCCAAACCCACCTAAAACTCTTGAGCTTCCTTAGATAATCCCAATGCTAGATACCCCTGCGCCCTCCCACCTTCGCTTTTCCACTCTGGTTCTTAGTAGGGAAAGGGGGCGGCATGGATTTCTATGATGATCCCTCGAGGTCCCTTACAGAAGTCCATACAATGCATTCCCCCCCCTTCCTTACTCAACGCCCGAAACCCTAAACCCCAAACCCTAAACCCTAAACCCTAAACCCTAAACCCTAAACCCTAAACCCTAAACCCACAACCCTAAACCTTTTTCCAGGCCTTGCAGCCGCCACCACCTCCGGAGTTGCCCGAGGGCAGTTCGGGGCCTGGGCCTCCACCGCCGGGGCCTCCGGAGGGGCCCCAGCCGGGCCCTAAAAAGCCGGTGCCGCCTTGGAAGAGCCTAGGCCTGCACTAGGGGTGCGCTTTATGAGGGTGCTAATTTAGGGGCCTTAAGAATTAGAATAGGGCTTTGGGGTATAGTATACTATAATTAGAATAAGGACCCCCAAAGTAGTATAGGGAATTATTTAGGCTTCTACATTATGAAAGCGCTAGGTTCGTATGTTGGGGTTGTATGAGGGGACTTCTCCAAGGTCTTCTAAGGGATCTAGAAGCGGTGTTGTAGGGCGAATCGTGGGAAACAAAGTAGGCTACATGTTAGTCATCATGGGAACCTAGGATGCCACCACCGGCAAAGATGAGGCCGGCCAGCAAGGGGTGAGGCACTCGGTCTTGCATCCAGAGAAGAATTTTCCTTGATCGGGAGGAGACCTAGATGAGCCGTGCTGAGCCACATTGCTGAAGGGGAGCATGAGCCCACTAGACTAGGAAGACTTCTATGCTCCAGACAACTCCTCAATGCCCTCTAGGTCAGAGGATCCGTGACGGCTGCTGACAAGCCAGACTGCTGGCTCTTCGATTCCGAAAATCTGCACAGCGTGTGAGTGGCGGTCGAAGATGCGAAATGTTCAAACTTTGGGGGTTCCTTGTTTGGGGATCCTTTTCCTAGAGATGCGATGACTTAGTTTCCATATGCGGTCCCCTGTTCTATGAAAGTCCCAAACAGCTGGGCGGGTCCGAATTCTTGTAGGCGGGGGTGTGCAATCAAGGGAGTTTGGTCGGGTGGGTCCCTGAGCAGTCGTGATGTGCGTAGGATCTCGCCATAGATGGCGTAAAGCTAAACCCTTAACCCTAAACCCTAAACCCTTAACCCTAAACCCTTAACCCTAAACCCTAAACCCCAGCAGGAGTGCGGGGCGGCATCGGCAGTTCAGCAGGGTTTCAGGCTTAGGGCTTAATGGGAGTTAGGAGTTGAGGGTTTAGGGTTTAGGGTTTCAGGCTTAGGGCTTTTTAGGAGTTAGGATTAGGGGGACCCTTTGGCACATAGACCCTTTTTAATAAGGTCCCTTTTAATTAAGCCAGATGTAGGATTCAGAAGGGTCCCCTTTAAGGGATCTCCCTAATACTACCTAGTACTTAAGGAAGGTATGCCTGACCAGAGTTTTCTTAGTTAGAAGAAGCAGCAGTGGTGGTCGTGGTAGTGGCCATCACATGGTTGCGATCGCTGCAGTGATGATGGTCGTTGTAGTGGTGTCGGTAGAGGCAGAGATGCTACTGGTAGTGGTAGTAGTTGTAGTAGTCGTCGTCGCCGTAGTGGAAGAAGTAGGAGCAGGAGCAGAAGCACAAGTAGCCGCCCAAGACCCGAAACCCCAAAACCTGAAAGCCTAAACCCTACACCCACAAGGATCTTAGGCTCAGAAACCCTAAACCCTAAACCCTAAACCCACAGACACCGCCGGGCGCGCGGCCGCACATTGGGCTCAGAACACGCCTTCCTGAAGCCCCCGGAGGGAGCAGCAGGCGCCGTTCTTAAATTTCCGGCGCTTGAGGATCCAGGTTTTAGGTTTTTGCGGTTTGGGGTTTAATGTTTAGGGGTGTAGTGTTTAGGTGTAGGGGTTTGGTGTTTAGGGGTTCAATGTTTTTGGGTTCAGGGGTTTAGTGTTTAGGGGTTCAGGGGTTTAAGGGTTTTGGGGTTTAGGGTTTAGGGGTTCAGGGGTTTAGGGGTTTAGGGTTTAGGGTTTAGGGGGCGGTGTAGGATGTGACGACTTCTTTGAGTATGAGAATATCATCACCCAAGATGCCTTTGCCGAAGGGTCTTGCGGACGACTTCTCAGTTTTCGGTAAGGTAGCAACCCTAAAATACGGTCTACTGCCGCTCTCTGTTTTTTTTTGTTTTTGCATGGCCATGTTGTACGAAGCCTGTGCAACATGTTGTGCGCCAGATGTCACGTGTTGTAGATTCCTCACCACCCCGAAGTGAATCTCTCAAGAAGTAGAGTGCAAATCCACAAAACTCGAGCGCGGTCCTGTTCGATGCAGCAAATAATGCCCTGCGATTCTACTCATGGTCGATATCATAGAGCCGTTATCGAATCCTTAGAGTAACCCTTATCGAACCATTCAAAGGAACTCTTATAGAGCGATTTTTAAAATGAGCCCTGCTCTTAGTTATTAAGGTTCCCATATATCGAACTCTGGAGGTGCGTGAAGGACATGGAGTTTCACGACCTGGAGACGGGTCTCCAGTGGATGCCCGAGAAAAGCCTGGGGGTTCTCTCTGGGGTTCGCTGGGGCTGTGTGTTTTTTTGGTTTTAGGGTTTAGGGGTTAGGGTTTAGGGTTTAGGGGGTTTGGCAGGCTTTCAACCCTAAACCCTCAACCCTAAAACCAATTTCAGCCGACTGGCTGAGACTACTCATGCGGAGAAAGTCCCACTGCACTTAAAAAAGCAATTTCGCAGGATGCTTTAGGGTTTTGTCAGGGTTCATAGGGTTTTTATGCCTACGAAGGCTGAACTCAAAAGCCTGAACCTGAAAGAAACCCCGGCTGAATTTCGATGCAATGCGGGGGCGCCAAAATCTTAGACTAGTTCTTTGGGGGCATTATACTTATTGCGTGACTAGAAGGGATAGAATAACTGATTCTCCCAACCTCCATTTTAATCCTTCCTTGATTTTGATGCTTGTGAAGCACACTTCGAGGCTTAGGGAGACCTGCTTTAGCAGGAGTGAAATGCAAGACAACAGCTTAAGGCTGGCCCGAGACCCCAAACCCCTAAACCCCGTTTTGCCCTGGCCTATGGGCCTTCGCAGTGGAGTCCTGCCGGGAAAACGGGGTTAACGGGGTTCAAAGAAAGAACCCTAAACCCTAAACTCTAAACCCCTAAACCCTAAACTCTAAACCCCTAAACCCTGAACTCGAAACCCTTAATATTTAGCTTAAACCCTAAATCGTTCAGGATTAGTGCTCAAAGTCTCCAGCTTCCCTGCATTGCTCGAGCCCCAAGTTCATGGTGGGAGCGGCAAATTGCCCGCCCAGCTCTCGGAGCACGGGAACCCTGCTAACCCCTAGACCTGAAACCCTAAACCCTAAACCCTAAACCCTAAACCCTAAACCCTAAACCGAAACTCTAAACCCTCTACCCTCTTACATCCCATACCCTAAACCTTTAAACACCGAGTCAATAGCTCCAGGCACGTGGCGTCTGGCGGCAATGTCTTGAACTGCCAGGAGCTGGCTTGGGCTAAAACTGTTTCGAGAGCCCTCCTACGTACTGTTATGGGGTTTCGGGTTTAGGGTTTAGGGTTTTGGTTTAGGGGTTTAGGGTTTAGGGTTTAGGTTTTGGGGACTCCCTAAATCATAGCAGTACTTCCGAATATGGAAGCCCCAGGGTATAGCAACAACCACAATCCTACAAGAAACCAAGCAATGAAATCGGCCGTCCCTGACCCTTCCAGTACCTAGATCATCTAAGGAAAGGGTTTAAGGGTTTAGGGCGTTGTGATACTGGGCTTGTTTCCTGGTCTCCTGCCCTGTATTTTAGGTTTGACGGTTTTCGGGTTTAGGTTTTTAGGGCTTTAAGTTTTTTTGAGAACCCTACAGTCTAAACGATCTCTTACACATTAAACCACCAAATTTCGGAACCCATAACGCACCTGGAAGGGAACCCAAATCCTTAAAACCCCTAGGCCCCATCTTATATGGATGCCTTGTAGAACCCCTTCAAAAGAATCCTTAAGCCAAACCCATCAAGGGATCCTGGCAAAGCCCGAACCCTTTTGGGGGACCGCCGCATTTCGGGGGGAAGAGGAGCTCTCTGGCATCCAAGCAGGGCCCGCCTCTGAGCAAGCTGAGGGCCGTGGGAGTGGGGAGGGGGGGGGACCCTACTTGAACGGAGATCGTTTCAAGTGGGGTTTTTAGAGCGCTCTTTGGGTTTTGAAGGGGATTGTATAGGGTTTCATACGGTTGATGTCAGGGAGTATGGGGGTTTAGCGCCTGCGGTTGGTTTAGGGTTTTGGGTGCGGGAGAGCTATAAGTCTTGCGACCCGGTATTTAGCCTATGTTAGGACCCTATGACGCCCAATAAACAGCCATGTGCCGAGCTCTAACTGGGAAGCTCGGAAGTTGCATGCTCAACTTTACACCGAGGCTCGCACTCCTCAAGAGCCAGGAGCAGTTTCCCCATCTGTGCTTCTGGGGCAAGGCCCGGAGAGGTTAAGCCTCTGGTGCACGGGGTTGGAGGTTGAGGGGTTTTGCAGCAGCAACAACAACACCAACAGCAACGACTACTGCCACTGCTACTGCTGCTCCCACCGCTGAAAGAATCCCAAAACATCAAGAAACTACAAGTTTTCCTGTCATCATTTAATGTGACATGTTAACAAGCCGCAAGTTGTCAGTAGCAAATCTCATTATGTCAACAAGCAGATGCGATCAGTCATAGTCACACAATCGAGTTTAGTTTGCTCAATGAATTCAGTATGTTATAGTTCAGCAGCATCTACAGCTTTGTTTGTAATGTATAAGAAGCAGCGTACGTCATGGCTTTCCGGATACCCAGTACACACAACGACCTCTCTATACATCGGCACTCAGCCTAATCCAAACGTGGTGTTTCTTAATTCAGAATTTAGCACCCAACAGCCGATCAACGAAAGCTGGAACTCGAAACCACTCATCGAGGTCTTCGGCACAACCTGACTCTCCAGTGCGAAACCCTGGCCCTTGAGGGCAAAACCCTGAACCCTCGAGGGCCCCGCGACCATCGATTTACAAAACCCTGACCAAAACGGGCCACGAAACACGCCATCGGGGGTTTCGGCGAAACCCTGGCTCAAAAGTCATAGGGTTTAGATACATATGGAACAGAGGTTTAGGGTTGAGGGTGAAGGGTTACTTTCGTGCGGCTCTACACTTCCCTGCAATTATGTGGGAGTCCCAGAAAATAGGGGACTCCACATATAGACCCTGGGCCCTAAAAAGTTGATCCTTCCTCCAAGAACCCCAAAGTAGGCAACCCTAGGTATTTCAGGTGGATGAGCCTAGTGATCAATCGTCGCAGGTCTTCGGGCTTTCGGCAGACTACTATGTGGCCATGAACTCAGTGACCGGGCTTCGGGGTGTGCTACCTTAAACCCTGCGCCCTAAACCCTAAACCCTTTCCGCTGTCCCGGTCTGCGGAGGTTGCGCCTAGAGCTGTAGGGGCAAATCTAATCTAACTGCAAAATAGGTCGTATACGGTAGATGATGGTAGTATCAGTATCGTATACCTCGATGTCTTGGTGTTGTTTTTTCCAGGCATGTGGCACTGTGGCAATAAGGTAAGGACGATTTGTATGTACGGTTTAGATCCCAGAGTTTTTGATGGTATGTTAAGGACATACCGCAAAAGTCCTTTGCTTGTTCTTGTATGACGTGGCAGTCTGACAAATTCGCTTGTGTCAGACTGTACCGTAGGATGTGTAATGCAGGGGCCTCAATAATTAGAATAGGGTTTTGGGGGTTGCTGCTTATTATAATTATCGTATAAATACCCAAACCCTATTCCAATTTAGGACCCCTATATTGCTGCAGTGTAACGGCCTCAAGGTCGCAAGACGATGCGACCACTGCCACCTGCGTCCCCTCGCGGCTGAAGCGATAAAAAGTTGTGTGCCGACAACCAGGTAGCTGAAAGACGCATGTGCAAACACGGAGACCAGTCATGCATCCTACATTCGAGGAGTAATGACAATCATATTAGCATTATTCGCTCGAGTAGAGTCACCCTCCGAGAGTGCAAGTGTGATTTGTAGCCCTAAACCCTACGACCCAAGAAACCCCAAACCCGAAACCCGAAATCCCAAACCCTAAACCCTAAACTCTAAACCCCAAAGCCCCCAAGCCCCAAACCTCTTACCCCTAAACCCTAAACCGCCTAAACCCTAATCCTTCAAGAAACCCTAAACCCTAAACCCTAAACCCTAAACCCTAAACCCTAAACCCTAATCCTTCAAGGCTTACGGCCTCCGCGCTGGAGATTTCGAGTTTCCGACAAAGCATTTCTACTTCGCCGGCAAAGACTTCCAGCCGCTCGCAGCTACTTTCGGGAAGTTTGCTTTGGGGGCTTTGAGCCGGGCGTTTAGGGTTTAGGGTTTAGGGTTTAGGGTTTAGGGTTTGGGAATCACGGTTTTGGGGTATTTAGGCTCTGGGGTTCTGGCGGTTTGGGGTTTTAGGGTTTAGGCTTTAGGGCCGTTTAGGCCTGAGGGTCAGGATTCAGGGTTTAGGGTTTAAGGGCTTTAGCATTTAGAGTAGGGTTCTGGATTGCACTCCTAAGGAGCCAAAAGGCAGTCAGGAGAAGCACTAAAGTTCGACCCTGCAAGCCTTTGCCTTCTGCACTCTTAATGTTTGGAAGTGAGGAGACCCTAAACCCTAAACCCTCAACCCTCAAACTCTAAACCCTAAACCCTCAAACCCCAAACCCTAAACCCTCAAATCCTAAACCCCAAACCCTAAACCCCAAACCCCAAACCCTACACCCTCAAACCCTCAAGCCCTAAACCCTAAACCCTAAACCCTCAAACCCGAAACCCTACACCCTCAAACCCTAAACCCTAAACCCTCAAACCCCAAACCCTACTGTATGTGGAAGCTTAAAAGTACGCACCTAGAATCGAGACCCAGCCGGATCCCCTGCACCCAAACGCAATGCGTGTGCCCTGTGCGGAAAAGGTGCTAATTAGGGTTTAGGGTTGCAGGGTTTAGGGTTTAGGGTTTAGGGTGTAGGGTTGCAGGGTTTAGGGTTTAGGGTTTAGTTGACGGTGGCACACATGTTTGGGGTGGTGGTGCTTCTTCGTAGTCTGTGCTATCTTTACTTGCTGTGATTCCCGCCCTTGTTACTGTCGGGCTCCTCGTAGTCTTGCTCTGTTGCATAAAGGACTGCTAATGGTTGCGGTGGCGATGGTCATCAAGAGAAGGATGATGATGATTATGACGACGACGGCGACCATGATGATGATTATGATGATGATGATGATGATGATGATGATGACGGTGATGATGATGATCATGACGGTGGCGGCATGGTTATCGCAACGCTCCGGCGTTACCCTAAACCTTAAACCTAAACCCTAAATGAGTGCTTCTTGAGCATCTCCAATCCGGCTTAGCTCCGTGTGTCTGGCTATTGAAGGCAGCTCCAGGATTACCGAATCCTCGGGCTGTAGGGGTCTAGGGTTTAGGGTTCAGGGTTTAGGGTTTAGGGTTTAGGGGTTTAGGGTTTAGGGGTTTAGGGCTTAAGGTTTGGGGTTCAGGGTTTAGGGTTTAGAGGTTCAGGGTTTAGGGTGTAGGTGTGAGTTTAAGGCCTGAGCCCTAAATCCTAAACCCGTTCCAGCATATGGGCAGTTCTCTAAATTAGGGTCCCTTGTTAGGTCCCCAACCTAATGCGGCACATTTACAAAAGGACCCTAAAAGGGTCTTTAAAGAACTAGGCCCGTAGACCGAAGTTGGCAACAGCGGAAGCAAACGTGCACCCAGCCACTCGGCACCCTAAACCCAGAACCTAAACCCAAACACCCAAGACCAACCAAAAATAACATCCAGGACCCTGAATCCCAAGGATCAAACTACCCTAAACCCTAAACCCTAAGGCCCAAAACCTAAAACCCTAAAACCTAAACCCTCAACCCTCAACCCCCCACTTCCTAGAATCAGACCCTAAACCCCTAAACCCCTAAACCCCTAAACCCCTAAACCCCTAAACCCTAAATAGAATCAGACGCAGAGGTTCCTGCCTCTGCAGACCCCGACCCCCGAGGAGAGGGAGTCGGGGCTTTAAGGTTTTGGAGCCTTCAGGGTTGCAGGGTTCAGGGTTTAGGGTTTAGGGTTTAGGGTTCAGGGTTCAGGGTTGCATGGTTTGGGTTGCAGAGTTGCAGGGTTTAGGGTTTAGGGTTCAGGGTTGCATGCTTTGGGGTTTAGGGTCGCAGGGTTTAGGGTTGGAGGGTTCAGGGTTGCAGGGTTGCAGGGTTGCAGGGTTGCAGGGTTGCAGGGTTCAGGGTTTAGGGTTTAGGGTTTAGGGTTGCAGGCTTGCGTTGTTTAGGGTTCAGGCTTGCAGGGTTGCAGGGTTTAGGGTTTAGGGTTTAGGGTGTAGGGTTTAGGGTTTAGGGTTTAGGGTCCATTGTTGCAGGGTTTCGGGTTTAGGGTTTAGGGTTTGGGGTAGTTCTTTAAATCAGGGTCCCCTTGCAAAAACCCACAAGAAGGCGGCAGCATTATAGAAAACGACCCTGAAAGGGAGCTCTTGAGGAATGCCTGCAGGGCAAGCTGGCCCACATCCCAAAGCATCCAAAACCAAGCCTAAACGGTTTAGGCTACGGTTTAGGGTTTAGGGTTTAGGGTAGTGGCCCTTGCATATGTTATAGCAACGAGTCCCTAAGCAGGGCCGTCTTGACTTCCAAAGTTCGCAACACTCCGAAACCCAGACCCTGTCCTCTGGATTCTGCAACCTCAAGAGATTTAAGGTTTTATGGTTTAGGGTTTGGGGTTTAGGGTTTAGGGTTTAGGTTAACTCAACTCTTCTGGGGGCCTAAACCCCTAGGCCCCTGTAATCAAAAGCGAAGCACAACAAACAAACTTGAAACCCTAAACCCTAAACCCTAAACCCTTGATCCCTAACCGCAAGACCCTAGACCCACCAGTCCTAAGCCCTAAAACCTTGATAGAGGGGCCTAAATTTTACCAACATCATGTTGAGGGCTCCTTATAACTATAGAATACGGGGCCCCAACACCCTATTCTAATGATTCAGGCCTCCAAGCTGTAAGCACTTATAGCAGCCCGTAAAGAACCCTGTAAGGAACCCTTTACAGGAGCCCCAAAACCCTATTCTAATTGTTAAGGCCCCCAAACCCTAAACTCTAAACCCTTATGGTGTCCGAACCCTGTAGGGAACCCTTTCATGAACCCCGAAACCCTATTCGAATTATCAAGGCCCCTATATCAACACCCCGAGATCCGATGCAGGAAGCAGCCCGCATCACCGAGCTCTGCGGGGAGAAGCCGCTCAGCGGCGTGGCCAGTCCGGCGCTCAGTTGAGGGGCTTAGGGTTTATGGAAATTGTGTAGGGTTCGGGTTCGGGTGTTTTGGGCGAAAGTTTTTTTCCAACCATAAAATCCCCAAAAATCCACCAAAATCCCAAGACCCGACACCCTAAACCACTAAACAAGCCCGAACCCAGCCCAGCCCAGCCCGGCCCGGC
>CAJNDV010002558.1:0-45434 GCA_905221635.1 Symbiodinium sp. CCMP2456
GGGGGTCAGAGTGCGCCGATTGTTGCTGGAGCTCGCTGACGGTATGTTGATGTGTTTTTTCTTTCGATTGAGGTGGCTTAGCTGACGAGCTGGCAAATGCTTTGACATCCAGCTCGGCTACTGTGGATGATTGGATCATGGAAAATAAGCAGCCGCTTTGGGAAGGTTGGAGCCTTGAAATCCGGAAATGCCGTTTGTTTTCTGGACTTGCTTGAACAGGTCAAGATTGCGCACTTTGCTATTGCGCCATCGGCCAGACAGATGCCGGCCGGCGAATGCGCTGTGGATGCTGGCTTCATTTTGAGTGCCTCGGTCATGGACTGAAGGCAAGGCACGGGCCAGCATAGAGCAGCTGGGCGTTTTTTGAGAGCACGGGGTGCCTGGAGGTGCTCATAAACGAGCACACCGTGGATGATCAGCGCATGAGCACCTGCCCCGCAGCCTGCGGCCGGCTCCTCGCCTGCAGGGAGATCTGCCTGTGCAAGTGGCCTTCGCGCTGGTCTTCGCGAATCTGCGTCTTAAGGCCACTGGGCCGAATCATGCCACCCGGCGTGATTCACAGAGCCGTTGGCGACGAGCTCTTTGCCAAGACGCCTGCCTCAACAGACTGCCATGTTACTTGCGTTCGCTAACGACGAGTCTCTTGCCAGCGTCTCAATGCATTTTGCAGCCTGCAGGTACCTGGATTTGCGTGTAGAGGTCCAGTGGCAGAAGGAAGCAATGGACTCCGGAAAACTGGTGGCGAAATGCCCTGGCTGCAGCTTCCTGGTTCTCTGCAACGAGCTTGAGGCTCGAGGAATCTATTGCGTCCTTGTGGCGCTGCTTGTTCAATCGCTGAACACTCTGCGCCAGTCTTTCACTTTCTGGGCTTATGCAGGAGATGAGCTCCATCAAGTGCTTGCGGAAAGGTCCCATAGAATGTTTGCATGCGCTTGGGCATCGAGCTAACTGAAGTCTCATCCTGAACACGAGGCTGCATCGTGGATCGCTTTTGTGCACTTTGTGCTTGCCTGAGAGCACGGACTGAGCACGTCCCAAAATCTGATTGTCTAAAGTCCTGCACACATGTTCGAGACTTGTGCAGCATCCTGATGTGGCTTCTGCCTTCGTGTCTGTTTCGTCGCCACATCATGGGGTCCCACGTTGATTGCAGAGGTGGCATGGCACCACATCGGCCCTGGACTTGCAAACAGCGTGCGCTTCAGGACGCCGTGCCGCAGGCAGCCCGCCATTGTCAGAATATGATCATATGGTGAAGGGTTGAAACTTGAAGCATGTTGAAACCTAAGCACATATCCGGATCAGTGTGAGCAATGTGAGGCACGCAAGAGAATCGAAGAGGCACTGGTGGAAGCGCTGCACAGAAGGTGTCCCGGATGTGCAGTGCCTACGGAGCGGACGGATGCATGCTGCCACATGACTTGTTCCAGCTGCAGAACCGAATTTAGTTGGGTATGTGGCATGAAGTATAGCCACTGCCGCGCGAACCATCCGTGCTTGAACGGTGCTATCTATTTGCACGCGATGCCGCAGCTCGTTGCCATCTTGGCACAGCGTGGGCTGGCAGCATCGGACCGCAACGGAAGCGACCTCTTTCTGGAGTTGCGCTGCATCTACTTGCTCTCGCAAGTCCGGGCGGAAGTGGGCGAAGAAGCCTGGAAGAGAACGCGTCCGAGCCTCTGAGTTCTTAAATCATGTCGCACCATCATGCGGTGCCATGCCTTGAGACTCATTGCTGATGCTTCAGCTCGATGAATATTATCAGCCCGAAGATACTCCTCTTCTCGGTTGTTTTCTTTTACTTGATTTGCCATCCCTGAAAGCTTCTCATTGATTCCGTTTTCCGAGGGTCGTCGGTCGGTCCTTCGCTTGCTGGCTATGCGTGGTACCACTTTCAACAGCAAGTCGCAGGAAAAGTTGAAAGTCTGAGCCGCGTCGCAGTCATGAAATTATGTAGGTAGCAGGGCACAGCAATCCACAGTCTCGTCTGGTGTGCGGTGGCGTGGAGAGGCTTAACGGTGGTGTACTATTGTACTATCAGGTGTGGAGCATCCCGAACTTCTCACGGATGTGATCCGGAGTTCATGGAGCATTCCTTGGAATGAAATTGGGAATGTGCGGCGGCTGACGAAACTGCTGCCTTATGCCTTTCCAGCGTTTGCGAAAACTGCCCGGTCGGCCATGTGGCTGCACAGCTTTGCACGAACTTGCCTGGCACGAATTCCATCATACTTGTGCCTGCTGACCGTTGCCCTAAGGACCGTGGCGCTGAGGTGAAGCCCCGGCTGCTCTCTGTGTTGGACGAGATGATGTGAAGCATCCTCTGGATCATCGGCCTTGGCTGGGGGTCATCGGGTGTTCTGTCTTTGCTCTTTAAGTTGGCCCATGGCAGCGAAGGCACAAGCGCGGCATAGCCGGCCTGCTATCGCTTGCCGTAGTCTGACTCCGGCCGTGTGTCAGCTGGAATCAAAAAGATGCGCTTCTTGGGCCTGCGCCGAGTTTTTGTTGTATGACAGCTGTATCATCATGACCCTGCTCGTAACGACTTGTCGCCAGGTGCATGCATCCTGAGCATTCTTGGGGACTCTTCCAGGATGGCCTCGAAAGGGATGATGCGCCAAGGTGCGAGAGGTCCTAGGTATTCCTAGGTCCTAGGCGTCTAAGCCACGGGATATGGTGTTGCGCCAAGAACCCTGGCAGCTGGCCCTCTTCTCGACTCCTGATAGTCATACCATGGCAGAGAAGTTGTTGATACTTTGTTGCCCTGAGCGAAGCTCATAGCAACATCTTTGCTCCAAAAGCTGCATCGAGTACCCATCAAGAAATAGCACAGTCATTAAAAAAACATTACAGTCATGCAAGGGTTCTTGTAGCTGTCCTGTAATCATGATGGTTACTCCAACGGCATGTTTCGCTAGCAGCAAGAAACCGCCCAGTTGAAAATTGAGAGAAACAGTCCTTCCTGGACATTCGGGTGCGTGGGCTGGCTGTTGCGTGCCATTGTGTGTTTGATGAGAAAGTTGAAAAGCCCCATCACAACATGGAGGAGCCAGCTCTCAGAATTTGACAGATTCGCCCTAATATCGGTTTCCGGGATGTGGTGTGGCACGTCTGTATACACACAACCGTTTCAGTTTGTTCTGGACTACCGTAGTCCTCGCCTGACCTGGTCAAGCGCGAGTGCTAAAAAGTAGTACATATGGACATAGATATAGATGTACATAGGTAGATAGACAGACAGACAGATCGACACACACACACACACATATATATATATATATATACAGATATTTATGTAAATATGTATTGTTTCATCTCTTCTCGTAGTGTCGAGCTGCCACTTCGAGAATAGGTTCTATCGGACTTGACACCTGCCATGCAGAGTCAGCGCGCTGATGACGCCATGTGGAGCCAAAAAAGTACATATTTATACGTACATATTAGTCTGCATATACATATGAATTAATAAGTACACACGTGCACACACACACACATATATATATATATATAGTAAGCACTACTATGCATATTTGTACTTGTGGTTGTTTTTTGACGAATTCTCCATCTCTGCATTGTTGCTCCGAACCTGTTGTTGCAAGGAACTTATATGCTCCCACCAGCGGTGTCTGCGGTGCAGTGCCTCGTTTCCAGCCGCGGTTACGACAAGTGCTACTTTGCTGGATCTGATTTGCTTGCGGAAGGAGGTCTTCTGGCATGCGATCTCCCTGCGACGTTCATCTTGGACGGGGAGTGGCAGACAAACCGACGATTATGTGTGGCGAGCCCATGCAAAATGCGCCGGTGTCGCAACACGAAGGTCAGAACCTGCGGAGCGTGAAGCTTCGCCAGCCCAGCAACAAGTAAGGGATCTGGGACGGCCCTGTCTTTCAGCTCACAAGGAGGAGGTCAGGGTTCGAGCCAAATCTAAACCACCATGACTTCGATCCGGTTTCAAAGTTCAGACAAACTCAGGAGGAGAAGCAGCACCACCAAGAGAAACAGAGCAGCACGTAGCCCACTTCCATGCACTCATGCTGCAAGATGTCGCACCTGGTTGTGATCTCAGTGCTTGAGTGCGTCGGCCTTCACAGAGAAGTGGGGAGAGTGAGCGACTTCATACAAGGTCCAGGATGCCCACCTCGAGCCAGGTCCTTCTCGGCCCCACTCCATTTGCAAGCTCGAAGCCGAAGCGTTCATGGTTTACTAAAGGACGGGAATAAGTCGTCAATGATCCTATGATATCCTATGTATTTCCTGATGTGAAATTAGCTTTTTCGTTTGGAAAAAGCAGCCTTCTGTCAAGGGCTTCTCCGGCTTCTCTCTTCGCTGTCAGCTGCTCGTGGTAAAGTGCCGTCGAGCCAGGTCTGGCACCGCACGAGAGCCCTCCCCGGCCCCGCGGCTGGAGCGACTTGGATGCGCTCCCATGACTTAAACCGAGTGCTAATGTCTTCACCGAAAACGTTCTGTGCTGCGTCCCCGCTCTTGCCAGGTTTAGATGCTGAAGGTCTGACCTGTACAACTGCTTCTGGTGTGCAACTCGAGGCTCCCCATTGCACCTCGACGTTCTTCCTCGTGCGGCTCTGATTGTTCGTCGAACGTCTGGTGGGAGTGTTCGTGGAAGCACATCGGAGACTTGTGACCGGTGAGCAGTTGGGTGTAGCTAGGAAACACTGCTCCATGCCGCAGCTGTTCCTTGCTTAAGCACGATCCACCTGCCTGTTTAGAGCTGCTGCAGGCATCCAGTTGCGGAAATCCGAATCGGCCACCGAGCCTGTCACAAGTTAGTTCCCACAAGACTCTCGGTCTTGTTTCATTTCCAGCGCGAACTGTGGCCGCATGCAGGCCATGGCTCCTTGGTCCCGGCCTTAGCAGACTTCTTTCCTGCGGCCTCAAAGCCGCTGCTCCTCCAGAGTTCGAGTCGCAGGTGGCGGTCTGCACTCCTGGCTTCTTTGGCCCTCGCCAAGCCCGAGGATGATGCGGCGCGAATGGCAGAGCCGGGGCTCTGAGCGTTGAAAACTTGGGAAGCCTCAACCCGAAATGCACAGCAGGGCCTAGGGTGGCATGGTGCTGCCATGTAGATATCAACAAGAGGGCCTCAGTGGCTTCAGCAGGGAGTTCTGCAATGCTCGCGTGAGTGTTTCTTGAGGCTTGGAGTGGCCTCAATCCTGAGCCTCAGCTGCTGTTTGCAGATCGCGTGTCACCAGAACTAAGTGCTTGCCTAGCCTACATCTCAGACAAATCTAGAAACTAGATGTGATTGCGTGATCTTCTCTGAGTGCCTGCAATCCGTTGGGCTTGTGTAGTGTCGCAGCATGATCCGCGCATCGCTATTTGAGGCAGTTCGCGCCTGATGCTACCGAAGTAGAGGGTGCAGGCTCGTCTTTATCTTCATTCTGAAGCATTCACGGTTTGTGCCGTGTGGCAGGCGCTGCAACGCCTGGAAAACCAGCTCATCCCCAAGGGGCAATATCTGCAATACGGTTTGATAGCAAAGTACCAGGGAACAGAAAAGTGCCAAAGCCGGTGGGAACACCTGAACCAACAGAATGCTCAGGTGGTGATGATGCACGGCATGGGCGACTTTGCGAACAATCCGATGGGCATGGTTCCGTTGCGGAAGCTCATTGCGCAGGCTAGTCATGTGCAAGCCAAAGCATTCAAGGATACCAGCAGGCTAGACTGGTAGCTCTCTCGGGTTCAGCTTCCCAGATCTTTCTGAAATCCCATCTCTGGTTCTTGCCGCTTATATAATTTGCCCATTGTCTTGCCACCCTGAGACCGCCAATGCTTACGTGCACAGCGTGGAATTGTGCTCGAGTCCTTCCAAGCTTTCCGGCTGCGACTCAGAGGACCCCCCTTGCTTGAAGATCTCGCCCACGTAGCTCGCATATGCTCGCATCTCGCGGCTGTCCTAGGTGGACATGGCTCAAGCGTGGAGAGTGGATCACTAGGCCACTAGGCACTTGTCCTTGCCGGCGGCGATGGGCCTGAGGCTCAGGACCATGCAGGCCCGGAGATTGCAGGCTTATTCCGATCCTTTCCGGTTCTCCAGAAGCCGATCCTTGGTGCCAGGTCCACTGCTGTGCTGTTCGTCTTTGTGCTCTGGTCTACTTCTTTGCCTTCTTGGGGCACCGTGGCCAAACGGGTGCTGGCACAAACTGGGTTGACTCTGCCGGTTATATGCGCCGCATCTAAGCTATGCTAAACTATCTGTCCTTCTAGATGCGTATGCCAGCATCAGCCGCCTTACAAACCGCTGCGTGCCTCAAGCACAGAATTCCGGCATCCTTTCCAGATGGTTTTGGGCTGCAGTGCAAAGCGCCGAGGAATGTGGTGGACGGGCCCATCATGTGGAAGCTCGAAGCTCCGGCTGGGTACACGTCTGGGGTTTTAGTCCGCCTGAACGAGATCGCACTCATTCCGGCAGTCCTGGTGTTTTTGAGGCACGGCCAATGCCTTGTGAGATTTCCTTGGATGTCACGGTTTGATGCGTGATCTTGCTACACGTCATCTTACACATGTCGCCCCGATTGCATTCAGGCCCTGGTGTTGGCCAGCACTTTGTTTTTGCTGGAAGATCTGGCACGACACAACCCGTGCTGGTGGATCCAAAGCTACTGTTCCGTCATTCTTGACACGTTCACGACAATCCTCGACAATAGCCTAGCTGCGGCACTGTTTGTTAGGTTTTGCATGATCCACCTTCGCCATACATGCCACGCTAGCAAGATGTCCCGGAATCTGCAACAGAGTCCGAAAGCCTCGCAGGTGGATTCTGGTTCTTCTTCGGATGGGATCAAATGATGGATGAAATTGGCTTCCTCAGCTGTCTCTTGTCCGTGACCCTCACACTGTACGACCATGATGGTCAGGTGCGGATTAAGGAGACTGAGGGCAGTTGCCTGCTGGATGGTTGTTCTGCCCTGGTGATTGTTGCTGTCCTGCTATGTTTCTGCTGGCCAGGCTGAAGACAACCAACAGTCCAGCACCTCTTCGTCGGGCTCCAGTGGTGCAGCAGAGCACCTAACGCCAGGACAACAGGAGGCCGGATGCAGAGCTCACGGAACCGCACCAGATCAAGGCTGGTTCTGTTGCACATCTGCAGGAGCACGAGCCCGTATTGCAAGCCGAGAAGGCGCAATGCCTTCCAAATTGCGGGACACAGCATGTATCGGCATCGCTGAATGAGTACAGCAACAACCCCTTGCAGTTTAAGTATCTTGCCATTAGCTGCATCGCAGCCTCTGCCAGGCCCAGAACAGCCCCGCCTTGCGCAGCCGGAGGCCTGCGAGCGAGCGCGCAGGCAGAGCCGAAGAGGTCGGGATGGTTCCTCTGGTGACTTGAGCTGGCGGCAGCTGACCACTTGAACAGCACGCAGTTTCCTGTCATTGTAGTGAACGTTTGCGCATCATCTGCCAGATACAGACACCACATGTATTGCAAGAAGATACGATAATTAGGGTTGAGAAATAAGACATTGCCTGTTAGTTGCTGTGCACGGTCGAGCCGAGAGCGAACAGCTCCGGAGCCCAATAATCTACTATTCACCTATTCCTGCTCTATGCCCTGGCTCTTTCCCCTCACTGTTTAGAGCTCTCCTTGTTAGTGTAGATATTACTGTCTGCCGCATCTGGGTGGACCCAAGGTCAGAAACGTATAAACTATAAACCCTCTGCGTCCTCAGCCCTAAGCTTTCCTCTGCGGGTGCTGTTCTAAATGTTGGTCCCCTTCTGGTGCCCAGTAAAATTGGCAACGTGCTAGACCGAGCATGGGCAAATCAAACCTGCCGCAGGCAATGAAGCGCGGCGCCACTGACCTCACAGAGGCTCGAGCGGGCAAACATTCAGGTCTCACAGACTTGCTGCCTATAGAATGAACGAAATCTATGTCTGTACCCAACCTAAACCGGTTCAATCCCGGCCTATCCGGATACAAAACAAAGAGATGGTGGCACACGCGCGGAAGGTTGGACTAGACTGGTACACGCTGCATGAGACAGACAGATGCAGAGGAGACAGCCAGACAGAGTGAGAGAGAGCCGAGATCTATCACAGGTTCAGCTCCGAAACAGGTGGGTGCACACAAGAGTTGTGGTTGGGAGCAGTCGGTGCCAAGACCGAGACCTGTTTTTTCATAATTTTCCACCAATTGCATGACGTGTTTCACTATTTGTTGAATTTACTTGCCTGATGAGTTTCCGCTTGTTTCGCTGAGTTCATTGTTTTCCCGTACATGTTCAATCAGACCCCGTGTTTTCTCAATAGTTTTCATTACTCCAATGGTTTCACCAGTTTCGTGAGTTTTCAATAGATGAAGTCTTTGTTGATGATTTTGCACCCAGTACGTTTCCCACTACTTGTAGTGTACTACATAGTAAAAAGTACGAAACCACAATCGACAAAAACAGTGTCTAATCGTGACATCCGTCGAAAATCTAAGGAGATGGCGAAAAATGCGTTTCAAAATCATCGCATGCAGCTAATCTTTCAATTGATGTCCAGTTGTGCCAGTTGCGTGGGCTAGACGGATGAAGGGGCTTGGGCACACATGCCCTCTCCTGATGCTCCGGTCCACAGCTTCGTGCCCTTGCGTAGGAAGACCTTGCGGATGGCAGAGAGACCGGGGGAGAGAGTAGCAGCCAAAGGGTTTGCCACGGACCAGGCGGGGGTTAAAACACAGGGCCAACCAAGCTGTCTTTGCCGTTCTGCTGAGAGACCCCTAAGCCGTCCACTCATTGACACAATGGGTGGTCGGCGGGGCCTACGGCCTGAGGGTCGCTAGACGACCCCTATACCCGGCAGAACGTGTGGAAAACAGAGAGAATGGACAAATCTTGTATCGTCATCCAACATCAAAGTGAATTTTCTTCACAAAACATGCGGAAACACTGCAAATATGAGGGCCACGCGGTGTCCCACCCTCAAAACTCAAGTCTTTGACAAATGAATGAGCAATATCGAAATGGAAGCGGTGAAAAAGTGAAATGTTGGGGAAAAAGGTGCAATTGGTTAGCAATTTGCGAAAATTGCTGCGCTGAAACGCTGGGCGCCAGTGAGTTGTTTGTTGTTCCCTCGTTATGTTAGCACTGTCCCGCTCACTCTTGTCTCACTATTTGGGTCACATTCCTGCTGGTTGGTGATGAGGTGCACATGATTAGTCATAACACAACTCAGGGAACAAACCCAACCATTAACACAGACTTATCAATCAGTTTGCCTGCCCCTGCTACACGTATGCTTAACGCTAGAGTGGAGGGCACGCCCCAAGCGCAACGAAAAAACAAAAGAGGTTAATAGATGGATCCATGGATAGATAGACAGATAGGTAGATAGACAGACGGATAGATGCTCGAAGGTAGGTAGATAGGTCCACACACGTCCGTAACGGGCCGCGTGCTTTCCTGCAGGTTTTGCGGTTTGGAAGCTTTCGCTGTGGATTCTAGGCGCTGCTAGGAACGGACTTTATTTAACTTTACTTGGGGAAGGGGGGTAGGGAGTGGGGGTGGGGGGGAAGGCTGATTTCGTTCTGGCGCCGCCAACTTTGTTTGAAAAATGGGCTTTGAAGCCACGCCGGCCAGCAAATGTCAAGACAGTGCTCGGGTTTGGGAAAGCCGGGATTATGAGGAAAGGAAAACATTGGGCTTTGAAGCCATGCTGCTAGCAAAAGTCAATACAGTGCAGACATGCCTTTGAGAATCACATTCAGGAGCTGTGTAGAGAAAACGTGGGGTGGCCTCTCTGCCCTTTCTCTCCTTGCTCCGCATCTCCTCGGGCCACCCTTTCTCCAACCCGGACGCTTGCCTCTCACTCTGCCAGGAAAGCTTTTTTCTTCTGCCGCGATTGCTGAAGAGGGATCACGTGAAGATTGCGTTCTCCCCACACACCGCTTTTGTCCGGGACCTTGGTGTGCGTCAATCCCGCAGGGTGAGCGCTGCTGTGCAGAACCTTAGGGCCCGCTACTCCTTTTTTTTCATTCCGGAGAGTACCTCGAACGAGGACTTTTTGTACGTCGAGAGCCACCATGGCTTCAGAGAGACGGGGGCAATCCCCTGACCTGTGCCAAAAGTGCTTAAATGGGGGAATGAAGAGACCGGCCACCTCACTATGGCGGACAACTACGTCCTGTACGGGGTAGTGAACCCCACAGCTGCAGTCTACCAAGACTTGATGCGCCAGCACGAACTGGCTCTCGCTCGGGACGCTAATGCCGGACCCGTTGGGAAGTTGCAGAAGAAAAAGGAAAGGAAAACCAAGCACGCCAAGCTTGCCAAAGCTGCAGCATACAGTTGCAGCACGCTGCCGGGGACTACGATATGCAACGACCTCGCCCCTGACGACCCGACTTGGGCAATCCGGAGCTACCTCGACCGGAAGTGCAGCGAGAGGCTGCTCCCCTGACCAGCCCGAGGCAATGCCAGTTGAAAGCCCAAGGACAACCACCGTGCCGGCGCCCCAAGGCCCTGGGCACACTTGCTTGCCAACCACGACTGCCCCCACTTCGGCACCTACGACTGCTTCCGCTTCGGCTTTCTACCTCAACATCGACCTCGACCTCGATTCCTTCGACCACAAAGGCCGCCGGGGTTGTTCGGGGACTAACCCAGTCCAAGCCGTGCCATACCTGTACCTGCTGCCCGAGCAGTACCTCCACCTGTACCAGCTGCCCTACGAGATGTGCTCCCCAAACTCGACGAGCCAGATGCCGCCGTCAGCACGACTCGAGAACCGAGTGGGCAACCCGACCGACGAGACACTCCTCTCTGACCATAAAGACGAGCTCCACGACCCGTCCGATGTGGCCCACACGGACCATGACCCTCTGCAACCTGGTGCAGAACACCGGCGGGAAGACCAGCAGGAGGAGGAATGCCGGGGGCTCCACCCCGTCGTAGACATCTTCGATGACTTGGAGGATTCAGACGACCACCCACCTGAGCCCGACGAGGCGGCTGCATGCAGTGACAATCGCCATGCCGAGCTCGCTGATGTGGACCAGGACAGCACTGACGAAACCCAAGAGGGGAGAACCTCTCCTTCGTCGCCAAAGGGGCCACCACCAAAGCTTACTGACCGCCAGCGAGCACGGCTACAACAACTTCTCCAGAAGCGCGATGACCAGGGGGACCCTGCAGGACCTAGTTTCAGTAAAACGGGGAAACATCCCCAGAGCACCTTTGGCTTTACTTTCTGGGAAAAACCCCGCTGTTGTGAGTTTTCGTGATAATTGTCCGTGTCGTACTGGCTTGCACGTTTAGCCTGACTTCGATCAGCACACTTTATTTCTCTCCGTCCTCGGCTTGCACCTCTAAGCTAACGGGATGTACCCCTACCGCGCAACATTTTAGTTATTCAAGACGGGACGCCGGAGCCTTCCAAACTCTTCTCAACTTGCCCCCACTGTGGGGCTCTTTACCATACAAGCTGTACATCACTAATTCCCTTGCCAGTACTTTTTGCGGACACCTCTACAGTACAGTGGAGCTTCCTGTGTTTCTATGTTACTTCGCCAAGGCAATGGTCACCGTTTACCTTCTCATGCTAGGCTATCTTTGGGCTTGTGATGACATCGATAACTGAGATCGGGCCCTTGTTGGAGTTTGCCGATTTAATATGCCGCTCCGCAACAGTCGGGGGCACACACGCGCGCGGGCAAGGGGGTCTCCCCCTTGTCCCCAACCCTGGCGAAAGGGAGAGAGACAGAGAGAGAGAGAGAGCAACCCTTAGCTCCAAACGCCTTGCAAACAAGCAAGCAAGAGCAAAAAAGACTGCTGGTGTGGAGGGTAGGTTGCCTGCTGCTCCTGTCTGTGTGAAGGTAGAAAGACCGTATGGGTGCGTGTGTGCGTATATATATATATATGCATATGTGTGTGTGTGTACACATGTATAGGTACCTAATGAAATTAAAGCACACGTGTACATATATATAATATATATGTAGCATACTTGTGTAATGTCTGTTTTGTTGTGCAATTACAGCATGCGTGCACATATTCATTGTGCAGCCTTCAACCGGTTATGCTTTACATATCACGGTGTGAGGAGTCAAACAGTGAACAGCTTGAGGCTGCCGTGACAGTGTTGTGCGTCAGGACGTGATGGCCTTGTCAGTGTGGCAGCTTCTGTGGCACCCACTTGACCCGAAGCCTGAAGGCCTTGAGCGGTGCCACGCAGTGGTGGAGTCTTGCACGCCCGTTTGGCATGGCACTTTAAATGGATTCCCGCAATTGCCGCGTCACAGTCGTAGAGACGTTGCTGGTATTTCGCTTTCAGAGACAATTTTTTTGTTTCACTGTTTCGCCGCCCATAGTACATAGCAATCCAATGCTCATCATAATCATTGGACAGGGCATGTCTCAAGCTTCTGCCGATGAGGATTGGGCGAGAAGCATGGCGGAGATCTCACTTTCACTGGCAAGCTTCCGTCTCTTCTTTGCAGCCGGCCTGATTAAGATGCGGGCAGGAAGCCCATGTTGGAAGGATCTGACATGCTTGTACGACCACTACGAGACACAGCCGATGCCAAATTCTGCGGCATGGTATTTCCACAATTACACGCCGCGGCCCTTCCTCCGAATCATGCAGTGGTTCGCAATAGATGTGTCGGAATGCATCGTTCCATTCCTGCTTCTGGGTTTTGCAGTGAGCATGGGGCCTCTTGGCGTCTTGCGGCGTGAGCTACTACGAGGGGATGAGTGGTATCTCCAGTGGCTAGCATGCTTTCCAGCGCGATTGGTGGGATCTGTCACCATCATGACCTTTGTTTTTGGTATGTTCGTTGGCGGCAACTACGCCTTCCTGCATCCTTTGTCGCTGGTGGCCCTGGTGGCTTCCATGGGAATTGTTGAAGGAGTTCCAATGCAGAAGAAGTCCGTGTCCCCTGAGAAAGCCGTTTACCGCTTGGTCATGCCGTGGCTGACGCTTCTTCTGTTACTCTTCGCGTTTCTTCCCAGCCTTCGAGCCTTTGTCACCGGGCCCGAAACAGAGGACGTTTGCTACGGGTGTAGCCGATACAGTGCACCCAGGTTTATCCTGATGCATCAATTCATCCTCCAGAATGCCTCTTTATGTGCCTGTTCTCAAGGCCTGGCTGTCAATGGGGAACGAGAGGCTCGGCATCCTGGAACCTCTCGCCCAGTCCGGCTTCGTCCGAGCAGCCGGACAGATGAAGCTTGGCTCGTGCGGAAGACATGGCTGCATGGTCTTGCATGCCCGCGGTGTGTTGCCAGGCTTGGGCTTGCACAGGCGTGCGGGATATTCTGGCAGTAAGCTTTCGGGACCCGGATGTTACACGGATTTGTCTCGCGGCAAGAGTTGACTGCCACTCTTCGCTCTGCTTCGAAAGTTGTTTGCCTGGCTGAAGTAAAGAGATGAGGAACCTTGGAATTGCTTACAACCACCATGCGTACTTCGCCGGTGCCGTCCATACACGAAATGAGCCGCTCGATTCACAAACATCTTGCGGACACGCTGTGGTATCACTTTCTGGGATGTGCTGCTGTTCTAACCACATCTGGAGTTTACCAATCTAATTCAATCCCTTCGAAGATGTCTGCAGGATGGTTCTTTTTGCCGATGCCGGCGAAGGCAGGGCTTTTCTTGAGAAGATTTTGGACCGAGAGAGCGGAGACAGGCTTGATCGAGTTGGACATCCCGTACAAAGTCGGCCGTGGCCTTGGCGACCAGTGGCCCTGAGTTACCCGTGGGTTCCGAAAGCTGCATGAGGGTGACTCTCACGCAAGTGCATTCTTTTTGGTAAGCAAGCGCCCGAGAAAGGCCCGCCCCACTCTAAGTCTCCGCAGGCCGCCCGGACCGTGCACCCCGCCAGACCAGTCCCTTACATCGGCGCTTCGCCTGGCAGTGGTGGTTCCTGGCTCTGGGTGCCTCGGCGGCTGAAAGAAAGAGAAGAGGACCCTCTTTGTGTTTTCGGTTTGCCTTGCCGAAGTGTGTGGGGAAGCCCAATTCAGTAAATGTTTGTCACAGGTCTGGCCGACAATTGTCACTGTTCACCAGTCCTGCCTGACATGTTGTACCTTGATTAGTTGCCATGCAGCGGACTCTTCAGCCTTCTCGGAAGCATGCATGGGCTTTGATCTGCTTGCGCCAAAACAACATGAGTTTCAATCAGGCAGCGATCCTTCCTGGCTGATGTCCTTTATGGAGCTGCTTTGCGCCTCGGGTTATCCCGAGAAGGGAACGGGCTAAGAGCTTGGAGGGCACCTGCCAAAACATGCCAAAACATCACCGGCTTCCGCAGGTCACAGAGATAGAGTGGCGTGGGAGGCGGTGGAATGGAACGACAAGGTGCATGCCAACCTCAGCAAGCTCCAGAAAGTCTCAGTCCAGATGTACACTTACCACTTTTCCAAGTGCCCTGTCCCATTTTATGCAGCTGGACAGTGCGCAGCAGCTCGCCGCTCCGTGCCCCTTCTGAAGAGCCTTTAACCGAGGCCTGGTTCTTCTGACTGGTGGAGCAGAGAGTTGCTCCGTGGCCATGGGCTGGAGATCTCCTGCGTTTGAGTGCCGCTGCTTCCCAGGTTGTGTAGAGGAGCTCAGGCGAGGATCCTCGTGAGAGCAAATTCTGTACAGAGGCAGACAACAAGAGCTTGTCTCGGAAGGGGCGGGAACGCCGTCTTCGTGCCGTTGCCATTCGCAGGGTGGACATAGCAGAAGCGTTGTCACAACAGGTCCTGCATGTCCTGCTCTGCTGGTCTGCAGTGCTGCCACCCTTTTGTGAATGAGCACTGGCATCCATCGGGACCAATTGCACAGGACCAGTCCAACGGCTTCTTCATGACAATGGACCCGTGCTCGGACTTGCTATGATCTCATTGGCAGGCGACATGTCATCCTGGCTGAGGATGCGCAGGTCGATCAGTTCGCACGCGTTGTGCGAGCAGACAAGAACTTGAGCAGCCGCTCGCCTACCTGCAGTTCTACATGTGGGCCGTTGTCCCTGTAGGCATCTGTAGGCGCAGCAATGGTCTTCGGATGCCTTGCATCTGAAAGCCTTTCCGAAAGAAGGGGCCAGACTTGAGCTGCAGCATGCGAACAGGGATGTCAGCTGGTTGATTGCTCTTGGCAAGAATGATGAGGTAGGACGAGTGCAGTTGTCTTAAACTCCGAACTGCCGAGATGGCTTCAATGCCGTGGGCTTCTCGCAGGGAAACGCGCGATTCCTACGTTCTGCCAATTCATGACAGCTCCGGTTTCAGCGTGTCCTTCTCCAGAGCTCTGATGTGAAGTAGACATGATGGACAGGCTGTAGGTTGGGCATGACGTCAAGATTCGCATGCTGTCACACTGCTCAGACCGTGATCCGCGGCTACATCCACAAGTACAATGACCCGCCTGTCAGGACGGAGGGAGTCGGGCAGAGATGTCTGTTACTCGGAAGGGCAGCCCATCTTGGAATCACACCCCAAGTGTTCGGTCGAGGCCGCGGCTCTAATGAACAGCAGGTCTTTAAGTGATTCGGGGGCTGTCCTTGGATTACATGCTTGCTCGACCAGCAGAGTGAGTTCCGAGATCCTGACCAGGAGCTTTCTGTCCATGCATGGCGTTCTCATGGGAGCTTTGATCTTAGTTGTTTTTCGCTGCAAGGTATGCGAAGAGGCAGCCTGAGGCAGCAGGCTTGTGCGATTCATTCCAGGTCAATGGACTGCCGCAGTGCCCCATGGAAGCCGATAGCTGAGTGAGGATGCGATCGGTTGCTTTTCATACATATCACCAGTCACCAGTTGCAATGTCTCAAATGCTCCGCTGCTGTCCGCACTTGACTGACCCGTCTGTCGAGGTGCCAGGGCTTGGGCTCATTTGTCGAGCAGTCGATGCAATTGTCTCTCATGCAGGACCTGTCCCAGCCTGTGTTTCGAACAATTCGAGCACAGTCTTGTCTAGTTGACACGTTCTTTTGGAGGAGTATACAGCAGCTTCGTGCCTCGGCTGCGTCAGCAAAGCTAGAAGTAGAAGTCCCAGGCTCTGACGAAGAGCCGTCGGCAGATCGTTGCATCTTGGGATATCTTGGGGTTCAACTTATGAGACGGTCTGACGCTGCACTCGAACCTGTTTGTTTTGGCTCAGGATTTGTTTTGCCTTGCAGTTTGCGTGCCTTTAAACCCGCACTGCAAATTAAAGGATGGAGTGCTTACGTGCAGAGCTCGGCCATCATGTGCCCACCTCTGCACCTCAGCACCTCCGTCTGCATGCCAGTTTCAAGTCAAGAGAGCCCGAAACACTCGACGACTCTCTCTTCTGGAAGCGGGCAACATCCCCAACCTCGGAAACAGAGACGGACGACCTTAGTCGATCATCACTGTCTAGCTTTGAACGGAGTTCGAGCGACGAAACATTGGAGCACGAGCTGGCGTCCGTCAGGGAAGTCGTGCATCTCTCAAAAGCACGGGCGCTGGCTTTGCAGAAGGAGCTCTTGGCTGCTTTCTCAGCTCCAAGCTTTCAAAAGTGCTTTTCCGAGCTTGTTCGGGGCAAGAAGCGTGTACTGTACGAGCAGCTTGTCTGCAAGCAGCAAATGGAGCTGATTGGCAAGTACGGCTTCGAAGTATCGAGTGCGGGGTTGATGGACATGCAGCAAGCCCTGAAGAAGTTTTCGGACGATCCGGACATCCTAGTGAACGACCTGGCCATCGAAGAAGTGTTGGCTATCGACAGGAATTGCATTAGCCAGAGCAGCGAAGAGCAGATCCATGCGAAGCACAACCCAAAGCCCGTAACGTCCGTCAGCGTCTGCGATTTGTGCCTGGGCTAATGGCGTGCTTTTGGGATGGGCAAGTCTGACAAAAGGGAACTGTTTGGTCTCTCGCTTGACATCAGGCTGCGTTCCCAGCTCGTCAGCTTCGGCTATGCGCCCTTCCAATCTTCCATAAAGCAGTTGAAGGACACCGTGGACAGCCAGCTGGGACATCCCGACCCACAAGGACACGTCAGTTTTCTTCGCTTCCCAGTCCATTTTTGCTTCGAGCTTTGAGCACGGACCGAACATGTCCAAGAAGCGCCTAGTACATGTTCGTCCCAAGACAGGCTACTACCATCTGCCGGGACGGGCAGAACTGGCTCTCCAGGCAAACCGGCAGAGAAGCAGTATTGTAGTGCCTTGGCACGGCGTCGTGCTGCCAGGTCCAGAAGGAGATCTTGCCCAGCTTTGGCTTCGAGGGATCCAAGGTTGGCGTGCAGGAGCCGTTGCCTGCAAAGTCACGGCTGCTCTGCCCTTCAACGTTCACATCGCAGACACAATCAGTAGAGCAGTAGCTTCTTCTTCTCCTTGCGTTTGTCAATTTCATTGCCATTACCGGTACCACCAGTGTCACTAGACAGAATGAGCAGCAATTGGCGTTGCTGGCCAGCTTTTGCCTCAACCTCCGGAACCGGAACCTACCTCAATCGGTTCGGCCGGGCTTTGGTGGTGCTTAATAAGTGTTTTCGTATATATATATATATATATATATAATAGATATGTTCTATAGATCTCTGCGCAGTACACAGCACATGGTTTTGCAATGCTTTGCAGGAGATGATCATGCATTGCGCCCGTTTTCTCAAAAACAAAGAAGTTGCCCTGCTTCTGGATGCGGTAAATGCGTCCAGCTCCCAGCTTCGGCTTTTCTGAGCCAGGGCAAGGGAGGATTTCGAGTGGACTGGATTCGCTGCAGCTGTCATCATGCACATTCACTCCTCGGCGTGGATTGAGCTTGCGTCTTTGTTCGGCCCAGGAAGCTTGGCATGACGCCCGCCGCTTGCCGCCGCTTTCGTGAGCTCGCAAGCAGCTTGGCAGACAGGTGAAGCCATGCTGCCTGCCACCCAGGACCTCGTAGCGGTTGAGAAGGAAACTGAAGCTGGTGACCGGCAACCAGCAAAATGCGTTGTGTGCCGTGCCTGCAGGAGAGTGGCGCAGTCGGACGCCGTCACATCGTAGTCTTTAGGTGCTGGGCTTGGAAACAAGCTAGCTGGCGCTGGAGTTATGCCTCACAGTGTCTGAGAAGGCCACGGAATGCCAACATTGCCTTCCAGTTCTTATGGTATCGTACTGAGCTGGGAATTACAACCGCATCCTGTACAGTTTCCGCACGGAACGAATTCAATTTCCAGCCAAGCGCTTTGATTCTCAATCACGAACGGACAATACTGCAACCAGCAGAAGAAACCGGTACGCAGCGACCGGACATGTCAACACGCGAATGCTGCGGCAGGGTCGCTGCACTAAGTGCTCCTGAAGCGAGTTCGATTTTGCTTGGCTATTGGACACAATTTCGTGGGCGACCTCTGAAACTGAAGACGTTGATTGGGTGATTTGTTGCAGGAAGCGGGTCTCCTCAGAGTCTTGCTTCAGCCTCGGAGGTTTTTTTTGAAACGCATCGGGCACACTCGACAGGTCTGCCCTGGCTCTTGGAACAGAAAACGAGCCGAGCGCGTTCGGCCCACCATCGCTCTTAACAGTAATCCAACTGTACCTTACCAGGTATGCTGCTGTGAGTTTGAAGCGCTTTGAAGGTCGGGAGTATGCCGGCTGCAGTCCATAGCTGACTCCTGGCAAAAGACACTGGCCCTCTGAATTCAGCGCAAACAGCGGTGCGTCTCATTTGAAGTGTGGAGCTCTTGGGTGGGCAATTTTTTTTCAGATTCGAGTTCTGGCTCGGCTGATTGAACTGAGCAAGCTCGGCTGCAGAAAGTTCTTGTTCTGCTTAAGCAGTTTTAGCTGCTAGCTCCGTGCATGTCTGGACACTAGTAGCTTGGCAGCGAAAGAGCAGAATGTTAAGAGCACTCACATAGTTGATTGATGTTGACTGTCTCAGCTGTCAGTTGACAGCATGAGACTGTATGTGTTAAGACAGCGGAGAAGGCGCAGGGTAACGAGAGTCTCCTACAGACTCGGCCATGCCATTCTGATCTGATGTTATGCAGAAGGGAAAAAGCTCTGCACACCCGGAGCCACAGTCCGTTGTCACACGAGAGACCTTCGATTCGGTGTTAAACTTGTTAAGCCACTGCCAAGGTGCAGGACCACTTGGCCCAAGCGAACTATTACCGCGACGCGGCAAACCTTGGCGAGTACAGATCCGGGGCCCACTTCTTGCCCTACATCAACAACGAGGCCTTTCCAAAAATTAGCCAGCTTCCTGCGAGACAGGATGGACACGATGGCTGTTGTATGCTTCAGTGCCAGGAAGCGAGGGGGAGCTGCAGACAACATCAGACAACAGATAGGTTCTGCCCTTGCCTACCTACTGTAACCACCCCTATCCTGCGCGTCCGGAACGGACAACCTCAATGGGGACGCTTCCAGATCCGGTCGAGCCGTCGACCGATAGCCAATCAGTGCAAGCAAACACGTTGTGCTTGGTGCCTACCTAGAACTACAGCATCTTACAGTGGGGCGCCTGAGTCAGGCATACTAGGAAGAAGAACCAGGAGGAATTCAACAATAGAACTGTAGTCAGAACGTAGGGGCCCGTGGGCATATGCCTGCAGTACTGCATTGGGGAAGTGAATCAGGCATGAGTTCTTTGCCATGATTGAAGCACAAGCCTTCCATGTCTTTGTGCAGGTCAAGGGCCAGGACGGTGTGTTCATGTCGGTTCCGGCATTCCTGCACAGTGAAGTGGACGGCTGAAACATTGGCGCATTCGCAGGAGAATGCCACGTACAAGGAGAATTTCAAGTCCTTGGAAAAGCTGGTGCTGGTGATGGCTGAAGACGACACCATGGCAAGTCTGGCAAACATTGTCGGCATGTCGCAGAAGTCGAGTGTTGTCTGTTTGAGCGTGCCAGGTCCATCCAAAAGAAAGTGCCGTGGCAAGGAATTGTCAGCGACACGGTCTTGGTGTCCTTTTTGCTCCTTCAGGTGAGCACTTCGGCTACTTCAAAGATGGCTCACGGGAGGCCGTTCAGAAAACGAGTGTTTCACTGTGAATCTATTCGCATCCCTGCACTACCCTCTGCAGTACAAGTACGCTGCAAGTGTAACACGATGCAGAAACATTCGCCTTGCTTTGGAGACCTTGGTGGCCATGCGCGATGCGCCGTGGTATACTGACGATTGGTTTGGTCTCAAGAGCTTGGACCAGGAGACCGGATTGGCTGACAGGGTTCGTGTTTGCTCACGATCTCGCTACAGAAGCCAACGACATCCTGTGCATGGCCGAAACCCGGCTCTGCTGCTTGTAGCTGCTCCGCAGGACAAGAAGATCGACTTCTTCTCGACACCAGGCAACCGGATGAACATCACATTTTGCATAAAATCGTGGATTGCTCAACGACGAAGGCAACCACCTTCGCTTCAAGACTGACTTCTTGGTTGAGATGGTGCGGAAGCTTACAGAGCATGTGCAGCGAGACCCACTCAGTGCTGGCCTAGATGAACTAGGCAACCTGCTTTTCATGTTGATAAAGCTGTGGGATGCTCACCCATCCTTCGTCTTATCTGCTTGCTCCTCGTAGCCTCAGGTCAAAAAGTACTTCGTGACCTCCAGCGACACGGCCATCATGGTTTAAGAGTTTTGAAGAGCTTGTCGACCTCTCTGTCTCTGATCCGGATTGCGAGCGCTCCGACAAAGGCGGCGGGGTATAGGTCTTATTGCAGTTTAGGTGATGACAAGATGTCCCTGTAGCACAGCGTCGCTGCCTCCACAGGTCTTTGTAAATCTGTTTCGGAGCATGAGAGAATGTTCACCAGCTCGCACATGTCCGCTGACGCGGCGATTGGCTGCGGGTGGCATGGCATGGCCCATGGCTTTTCGTTCACCGTTTGGTTTTCACCCAGTCGCTTCTCCGGCTGCCAGTAGTTCAGACAAGAATTTCGCTGAAGTCCGAAAGCATACTTACTGTTTACCGAAGCTTCGGGAGAGCGGGGCTTAGCAGCAATCTGAGATGCAGCAAGCAAAAGCGGCAATGCACGCATGATTGGTCGACAGGCGCTTACAGCCTTTGCTGGACCAGCTAACAGACAGGGGTAAAGTTTCCTCGCCCTGCTGAAGCTCTTTTGGACGGCACAGGTCTGGGTTCAGCGCCGTCACGGTGGCCGATGGTGCAACACGAGTCGTGCAGGCAGGGGTTGAGGGCTGTAGCTGCGCTTGCTGCTCGGCCCGCTTCGTCGAACTGCTTTTGCTTGCAGGCTCAACCATGCCGCAGCGGGGAGCTTATGCCTAGGCAAGGATGATTTCCTAAGCCTGTGCACGGTCTGGGTAGTCAGAGTCTCTCGAAACCTTTTGGAGCGAGCAGACGCAGTCCCAATCCTAGGCTCGAGCGAATCACCTTGCCGAGCGACCGCAGCAGTCAACCTGCACAGCGGCTGTGCTTTGATTTTGCCTGCGCTCACGTCCTGCCTCAGTCTCTGGCTGCTTACCAAAACATCATTGCCTGGCTTCGGTTCTTCCTTGGGCATGCTCATGTTTTGGGCGGATCTTGCCGCAACGGCCATGACAGCTGCCCTCAGAACTCACCATCATGACCAGACCTAACGGACTATGTAGAATCCATCAATGCAGTCAAGTATGCATCTTGTCAGAGTGGAGCGTATCGATTGAATGGACACGCACGTGGTCAACGCAGAAATTCCTTGACCAACTCCATGTTTGCTTTGCACTGTTACGCCCATGTGCAGGCTGTGTGTTCTTAGCAATTAGACCATGGCCTTCTGTCGAGCCGCAGTTGTGGCGTTCCTTGCATGCCGTGCGAGCGAGATTCCAGAGGATGTTTGCTCCGGCGATTGCAGCGCCACAAGAACGCAACCCGAAAGCAGGTATACTACAAGCAGTCATGCTTCGGCCGGGTGCTATGACTGCTCAAAGGCTTCATGTCTCAAACCTGCCCGGAAGTGACTGGTCAGGCATGAGTTCGCGCTCATCACCGACTTGGACAAGGCGTCACGCCATCCGAGCAAGCAGACATGGCACGCCTGGTTTCGAAGAGGCCGGGGTTGTGCCCCTACAGTTTGAAAATGTGCTCGGAAACGGCTGGAAATCTCGGCAAAATGCATGCCACATTCTTGATGGTCACTCCTGCACCCGCGGGATTGCATTCGTTTGGCAGGCACGCTTCGCTTCGAGACCGGGGCCGGCCGCTATCATCTCGATTGGCTTCACACGAGCAAGCTTGAAAGCAGCCTTTCCTTCAAGAACCGCAGCATCTTGGAAGCCGGGAGAGGGAAATGAGGGATTCCAGAGCCGTAGGCGGCAAGCTGCGTATTCCAGTGATGAGGCATGGAGCTAAGCGAGTTGGTCCGTTTCCAGGAACATCTCCTTGCGATGTGCCACTTGTCGCAGACAGGGTTGAAGGGATGTGCTGCAGCTATCGGTGCTTGCAGGTGATATTACGGGCCTGGTCTTCGAAGTCGATCCGGAGGCGGGTCAGGCATTTCAAAGACTGGCCTTGGCAGACGGCAACGGTAGATCCACGAAGCCCTTCAAAGCTGAGTGGGCCACTGTGAAGGACCTTCCTGCATGTCTTGAAAGCTTCTCCTCGTAGCCAACCCGCATTGGACAGATCCGCACCCCGAAAAAGTAACTCTTCCCTGAGATTGTCGTGAGGACGGGTACCTGTTCGTGGGCAGCATGGGTCGTGAGTGGACCGATGACGATGGCTCCGTGGTGCACCGCGATGCACAGTGGGTCAAACGAATAGATTCGAGCTGGCATGTCCAGAGCCTGGACTGGGGGCAGAGGTTCGAGGCCTTGCGCGCAGCCGTGGATGCCAAGCTTCCAGGCTACCTGTGGCATGAGGCCATCATTTGGGACGAATGGCTGGCAAGATGGCTCGTGCTGCCGCGCAAGGAGAGTCGGGAGCCCTACTCTCCGACCGCAGACGAAACGCGGGGCACCAACTTGCTGTTGCTCGCAAACGACGATTTCTCAGTCATCGAGACGCTCCGTGTCGGACCACTGGAGCCGGAATGGGGCTTCGCAGCCATTCGCAAGGTACCAGGTACCAATGACACCTTTGCTGCACTCAAGGTGCGTGAGGTGGGCAAGCGAACTGCGACGAAGTTGTGCGTGTTCGATCTCAGCGGCCGCATGCTCTTGGAGCCTATCTTCGAAGATGTGGGTGAGATGAAGTTCGAGGGCATGGAGTTCACCTGAAACTGAAATGATACGTAGTCTTTGCACGCAAATGATGTCGCTCATAAATGTGCCACAGCGCTAAAGAGAAGAACATCAGGGAGGATGAGCTCGGGAGAAAATCGAGCTTGTAAGGGTGACTGAAAGCCTAGACAAAGAAGTGCTAGCCACCATCTCTCCCGGTTGCATGTTGCCAGGTGAGGCCATACAGCGGCCATGGCGACATTCTCGGGAGTTTGATCCAAACCCGAGAAGCCCGATCTGGAGGAGCCTTGCAATTAAATGGCCGATTGCGGCTGCAAGTTTTACCGTTGGGGGTAGCAGGAGCTCTGCAGCCCCTGAGCCTCTTGTTTGGGCCCGGAGTCCTGCGGGGTGCGAAGCCCAAACTATGCTTTGGTGTGAATGCGTGGATCATGTAACTGTACCTAGTCTGCACGTGTGGCGTGGTAGCCGAGGTCGATGCTTTACAGCAGCCAGGCAGCCAAAGTTTCCCATACGGTGAAGTTTTGGAAATACTGTAAGTGGGGGGCGGCCAAGCCCCGGAGCCGCAAAGGTAGTATTCAAGTGTCCTTTTTGCCCCTCCCTCGCCCTCCACCCTCCGCCCCTCCACCCACGACCGTTGTCCCTGTTGCCCCCTCCCCCCACTCCCTGACCGACCCACCCCCCACCCCCCACTCCACGCCCCCACCCTCCACCCTTCCACCCTTCATCCCCGGGCTGCATCCGATATTCATTCTCAGGGTTGCTGCAACTAAACGTTTTCAGGATTTCGGGTGTCGGCAATTCTGATTGAGTTCGCTGCTTTGAATGCTTGGAATGGTTTCGTTGATTTTCTTTGGGTGGCTTCGGATCTCTTGAAGATGGGGGGTAGAGGCTGCTGATCGGGTTCAAGTCTGGTCATCGGGAATACAATAATTTCATGGGAATTTGGACCTAGAGGGTTCCCGACACTCGAGTCCGTGTGAGAGAGAGAGGGTTCCCGACAATCTGTATAGCTTTCCACGAATTTTGCAAGCCACTCCTTGAGATTGAGAGTTTAGGGTGTCTGACGAAGTGTTAGACGGCCGCGCGGCTGACAGACCTCTGAGTCCGCGAGAGAGAGAGAGAGAGAGAGAGGGCAGGGCGCAAGTGTGAGCCGTGGGCAGTCACCGTACACCGACCAACCAACCCGCAGCGACTCATTGCTCAGCAGATGTTGCCCTGCTTTGTTTCGACCCAGGATGAGGCCCGCACAGCCAGCACTGCCTGAACTTTTGTTGAATGAAGGATGGTGGGCCAAATCTGTGGCAGCAGGAGGCAACCAGCTGCAGGGCGGTTCCTGCTTTCGCGTTCTTGATTTTGCCAAGTCTATATGGAGCAAGAAGAACCGTCGACGTAGATTTGCAAAATTTGATGCTTCGAATTGGCTCGAAAGTTTCACAGATGGTCTACACAGGTGCTTTTCCCAGCTTTCTGGGACATGTCGGAAAGGTTTCATTGAACGGCCGTATACTTAGACGATTGTGCCCGTCTCCTAGTGCGAACGCAAGACAGAATGTAAGACACTGCCAGTCTACGGATCGCCAAGCCGAGCCACAGATCTGTAGTTTATTGCTTGAAGGAACGAAGGAGACACTCTCTAAAGCCTTGCTCCCATGGATGGTGATGCAGTGGACGAGGAGTGGGAAGGCACGCTGAGGAGTGTTCGCCTGCTCTTGGAGTCCCTGAGACTGCTGTAGATGCTGCTTCAGGAATTCAAAAGCTCAAGCCATGCGAGCTGCAACATCTTACAGAAAATCCACACTGATAAGCCTAGATTTTGCAGGGTTCGGTTGGGATGTGATTACAATAGGATTCTGCAATTTTGCAGGTCGTTGCCACCTCGGAACTGTCGGGAAAAGCGGGGATATGTTGGAAAGGCATAGGATTGAAAGAGAAAAGTGTGGTCTACTGGTCTACTGGCCAATACAACTCTCTGGGAACGATTATAGTGTGAAGCCTGCATCGCACGACACATGAACGGTGAGGCATGGAATTCTTGGTGTTTTGTGGCGGGATTCTCAAGGGTTCCGTGGTTTGTTGTAGGCTGGCATGGTTTGCTGTGGGTGGCCTTGGTGGGGTTCGAGAAAGTTGAACAGACACCACTTAAGTGGCATTCCACGCGGCCTTCTCGAACTACGTTCTTCTTGAACCCGTCCACAGTCCGTCCAAAGTCGAGAGAAGAAGCGGGCTAAGCACGGCGCATCACAGGTGGAGGGCAACCTTCTGAGCTTCCGTGGCCACGGCTCTTCTCTGAGTTCCGGGAGAACTTGACAGTCCCGGAGGTGGGCCTAGGGTTGAGAGAGCGTGACCCCTTTAGTGGGTTGATTTGGAGCGACGCTTAAGCTGTGAAATGGAGCGCACATAAGCTTGACTGCTCTGTTTGCGTTGATATGCATTGGGATGTACTTAACAAACGCTCAGGTGCGTCGGTGCCGAACAGTCTGCTCTTGGTGGAAGAGGCTCGAACTCGGCCCGAGCACAAATCTGAGTATTCTGAGATCACTACTCCTAGAATATGCCTTGCCGAGGGGCGGGGGTACTGGGGCCAGGTTAAGGCAACAAAAATGTCTCACCGCCACCCCCTAGGGCACCCCGACCTCGTGCAATCCCCCCGGGGCGCGGCTAAGGCTGGGGGGGTTCTTCGTTTTTACTTAGGGATTTCGGGGTTCTGGAAAAAGGGGTTTATGTTAGGGTTTTTCTCGGCTTAGGGTTTCAGGATTCCGGCTTTAGGGTTTTTGGACACGGAAATCCGTGGTGGCGAGCAGCACTGATCAAGCCTGTGCAAAAGAGGGTGTCTGGGTTTAACGGTTAGGGTTTATGGGTTTCTTGGTTTACGGTTTCTGGGCCGCCTTCTGGGCGTAGAGATTCAGGTATCTGGGTTTTCCGGTCGAGAGTTTTATGCGGCTTTGTGCGGGTTCTGCCGTTTTCCGGTCGAGAGTTTTTATGCGGCTTTGTGCAGGTTCTGCCTCTTGCTTTTCCAGAAAAATGCCTTGGTGGTCCTTGGGGAGTGTTGCCTTTGCTTTGTTTGCCGCTTTGGTCGGGATTGCGCTGCTAGGGAACGAACTTGCAAGGGACCGGAAAATAACTGCCGCAAATGCCGTCCCGGCCCGGAAACACAATGCCCGCCACAACAAAATTGAAAATGAGTTTTTCGTTTTCGTATGTCTACGTGCTGCGGAACCACATTTGTTTCTGGAACTTTCGTTGCTCTGCGTATATTCTGTCCGTCAAACATTGACAGCAAAGCAAACGATACAGGAATCTATATCGCTGTTAGAACAATCAATTCTTATTTATCCTGTCCTTGAGGGGTTTAGGGTGAAGGGTTTCTGGGTTTAGGCTCTTGCAGGCTGGATGCAAAAACAGGGTTTCCGGGCCTGGGGGTGTAGGGTTTCTGGGTTCAGGGGTTCTGGGTTTCGGATGTCTGGGCAGAGCAATAATCAAGCCTGTGTAAAAAAGGGTTTCTGGGTTTAACAGTTAGGGTTTATGGGTTTCTTGGTTTACGGTTTCTGGGTTGCGGGCTTCAAGGGATTTAGGAGTTCTGGGTTTAGGGGTTTACTGGGGTGAGGGTTGCATGGGCGCTGGCCGGCACCTCAGTCCGTGCTGAAAGGGGTTTACTGTTAAGGGTTTGTTCAGGGTTTCAGGGTTCAGGGGTTCTGGGTTTGGGGGCTCAGGGTTAAGGAACTGTTAAGGATTTCTGGGCTGGGGCTGAGCGAGCGAAGGAGAGAGAGATGATGCAAAACTATTGCAGAGCCTCATCACGGACCTGTACCAGTTGTTGCGGCGTGGGGCCGGGGGGGGGGCGGTAAGGCGCTTTTCCAACACCCATACTGCCCTGGGGGGGAGATGGTGATGCCTTATTTGTATAGTGATATTCTAAGTGGAGGATGGAGGAAAGCCTCGACCATCCGAACAAGTCAAGGCTGGCGGCAGCAGGTCGCGACTCCTGTGACGAGCCGTCGGGGGCCGAGGACAGAGGCACATGGCAAGCTGTGGGCCGTCTCGAGACAGGCCCGGTGGCGTCTCCCAACCGATCGTGGAGGTCGGTTGCTTAGAACCTTTCGGATTCGAGCTGCAGCGGGGGGCATGGGAGGCCTTGTGGTCCGAAGACCTCGGAGAGCACCGTGGTCCGGCCTGGAAGGATTGCGGGCAAGGGGCAGCCTTGCCATGGTGGGAGTTGAAATTGAAGCCAGAAGACGATGCTGCTGCCGCTCCTGCAGCGACAGCTGTTTCTGCTGCTGATGATGCTAGTGACGCTGACGATGGTGATGGTCATCAGTCTGATGCCGCTTCTGCAGCTGCTGAAGAGGATGACACAGCTCATACTCATAATAGCATTGTAGCCGTATTATGCAATGTTAAGTTGGTGCGGACATATGTTTGTGCCAGCCTCGCAGTGCTGCACGATATGCCCCTCCCGCACACGAATGTGGAGGAGCTCCTCCTGGGTGGCATCAAACTCCAGCAGCGAGCTGGGACTCCCCAGGATGACTACGAGCCTTGCCGAGCAGTGGTGCGGAGACGGTCCGTTGCAAGTCTACACACACAGTACTCCATGGCATGGGCTCCGAACAAAGGAACAGCTTTGCAACCAGACGTCGCAGTTTGACTCGGCGATCAGGTGCAGCTGTAATAAGGTATCATTATAAGACTTGAAGCGGCTGTAGCATGAAAGGCAGGGTGTGGGATTGCCCAGCTCGTCAGGCGAGATGTACATCGTACGCTCCCGCAAGAGGAGCTCTTCCGCGAGCGTCAGGGGAAGGGTCAACAAGCGCTCTTCAGGCAGGGAAGCGGCAAGCATCCACTCGCTTCCTATCCCATCCGCTGGCATCTTGCCAGCCCGTAGCGTGCAGATTGCTTCGGGCGCTGGCCATCCGCCTCTGGGATGTCGGCTACTGTCCCTTGCCTGCAATAGCCTCTTTACTCCGCTTTCGCCGCATGTACATCACAGCGCACAACACTTCACGCATGCAGTATGTAGATTTTTACATGCACGCCCTGGGCGACGTGGAGAACCCAGAGTCTGCTCTGCAGAATCCCTGCGTGGTTGAACTTCCGTGGGCCTTTCGAAACTTCGGTTCGAGAGCGGTTTGGACGCACAGAGCTCGGTTCGACCACTTCCACAAGATCTCTAGGACTCGAGGAGCGGAACGGCATAGAAAGGCTTCACTCCCCGTTGTCCGGAAGAACATAAGTGGCGCGCGACGATGCCGAGGCCAAAGTCTTAACTTCATCGTGGCAACGCTTATTGGGGTGCGCCGCAAGATGGGAAGCACTGTGGATCCCTGCATGCTGTCAAGATTCGTAGTGCAAGCCGGTAAGCATGGCGAGATGTTCGTGGCACCGACGGAGCTTTGCTGTTGAAGTCCAAGAGGTCTTCCCCGATGACGAGGCGCTGGTATTCAACTGTTCTTTAGCCTTGCTGCTTCGGCATTCGCTGGTGGCTGCTTGCCTTGATGACTTCCTCCGGTTTCTGGTTTGTTGCCGGCGTCGGGCAGAAGTTGCCGATCAGATAAGTGTTCCCTATCTAAGGATCTGTACCGGCCGAAATTCCCAAAGCTTGGGGCACCTCGTCATTCACGTCCGCGAATGACCCTCTTGGAACCGACGGTTTGACAGAGCCGCACCTGACCTGTTCCTCCACAAGAACCGGGCATGTAGAGTGGTGACCTTCGGATGTGCGCACTTCAGGTCATCATCTGGCAGTTCGATCGCATCGTCGAGGGCTTTCTGCCAAAGGTCCACGACGCTCTAACAAAGCACGGTGTCAACTCCGAGTACTACGCCATCCAGTGGCAGCTTGGCCTCAGCTGGCCTTGAGCCACTCTCAGTCTGCGAGCATGTTGCAACATGTTGCAACAAAGGTTCCTCTCCCTCTTTGCCAGCGACTTGCCACAAAAGGTGGTGCGCCGGATCTGGGATAGCGGCCTGGCTGATCCTTTGAACTCTCCTGACAGAGCATCGGGTAGTGTTGGTTGGGCACACGCTCCCTCCCCAGAGATCCCCAGAGCAGGACCCCAGCTTTCGAAGGGTTAGACCACCCGGAATCCAGCTCGTTGTCGAACAATTGCAAGCCCAGGATTTCTGGTCGCGGGGTGGCGCATTATCGTCCAAGTTGGCCTGGCATTGTTGTACAGCATTCAGGACGAGTTGGGTGACATGGAAACGTTCCTAGACGGCAAGGCTTGTGCCAGGGACTGTGGATGGGTTTCGTCGCCATGCTCTTGCAGCTGAGGTGCTTTGCCCTGAGCTTCTTAAGGAAGTTTGCGCAGCTGCTTTGGCAGCAAAGCCCAAGGGTCGCTGCTGTTGTGACGCGTTCTGATGTTACATGTCCGATTGACCCCGGAAGCAAAGGACACGCACGCATCAGTCCGAGGGCCTGTTGAAGACAGCCTCATCATTCAAGGTCTCTCACAGACTGCCACCCGGCTGCACGTGATTGGCAGCTACCCGGCTCGCGTTTGTGTGTCCTTTTGAATGCGAATGGGTACGCAGCTTTCCAGGCTCTCCGCGTTGGAGGCAGCTTACAGTTGGGAGGACCCTGCCTCTTCGAGTCATGTCTTGTTTTGTGCATACTCAGAAGCATTTTCTGGCCAGGAAGATGCTCAGCTGACAGCGGCTTGCCCGAAATGTTCTCTGAACTGACGTCTTGGGTTGTTCGTCAAAAGCCTCCGCTCCTAAGTCAAGGTCGTCAAGGACTTGAACACCGGCCAAGTGCATTGGGCAGTTCAGGCAGTACCGCGTGCAGTTCCCACACCTGTGCCGCAAGAAGGCAGGCCTTCCTTACTGCGTTTATTCAGTCCATGCTGACACGCCGAGGGTGCCTAACCTGTTGCAAGTAGGTGTCAGAACAGTCTGCAAACTCCCGATGCATTTTCCGACTGCTTTGCACACCTAACAGCAGGGATAGAGGTTAAACAAAGTAGGCATCAAACGCAATTTTTCCCTCGATCAAAAAACCTCGAATAAAACGCAATTTTGCGTTGAAATCCGTCAGAATGCAGGGCGAGAAAAAGAACCAAAGACAGCAAGGGGCACCAGCAAGCGGCACCAGGAGACCACCATCGAAGAGAGTGGTCACATTGCACCCCAGCCATGGGGCGTGCTGCTCTGCGAGCGGACAGCAAGTTTGGACACGAAGCAGACGCAGGGGACAGCCGTGAGCTGTGAACTACGGGCACAACAAAGCCTGCTCAGCACTAAGCTCGAAAGCTTTGAGTGCAAAAGCTAGGCCGTATTATCGATGGCCGTCAGCGAAGAGCTGGGCAACAGTTTTTACGATACCGAAGATACCGTAGGAGGCGAACATTTCCATGACACCACAGGAATCAGGTTTATGTTGTGCCGAAGAAAAGGGTTCGAGGTCAGTTGTGTACATGAAGAGACTCCCAACCTTTGTCCCAATTTGCTCCAGTGACCTTTGCCATGGGATTTTGCATGACAGCATAAGCGGCGTGCCCAAGGTAAGATTGACAGAGCCGTGAATTACGAGTGTTAGTGCGTTTCCTCAAGCAGCTAACTTTGCAGCAGAAACCGGGACACGGAGTTGTTGCACGTTTGCGGTGCATTCGGTCTTGCAGCCGAGCCCATCTTCTGAGAATTGGGGATGGGGCAGCTCGGATGAGCGGAGCGCAGGGACTGGCAGAACTTCAACACGTGTTTTTGCTCCCTCACCCCTAAATTTGTCAGATGGACCTAATAGCATGAGATCAAGCGGGTGGGAGAATGGCATTAAGTCGACCTTAACCCACCTAACCGGCTGTCCCTGGATTGTCCGATGGAAGCTGGCGCGATCCGATACCCTTGCACTTCCAGACCCTCTTGCGGCTGCAGGCGACGAGCCTGCTGTGCCAGTTCCTCGCGCCTTCATGCGAGGCTCGTGGATTCGATGTTGCCGAGTGTGGCTGAAATCTACCTCTGCGGCCAGTGCAGATTCTAAAGGCTTCTGCCTCTCTTTGCCTTTCGGGAAACAGCAGAGTCGGCGGCACACTACTTCTTGTAGTCCATCCTCTGGCACAAACGTCGGGAGAAGATGCAATCTAGCAAGCTTTTATACAATTCATAAGTACAATGCACGGCTTTCAGTCCGACGAGCCGACTCCGTCTCGTCGCGGCCACTGGGCGTGTTCTGCAGCTTTGTGACTTCAGTGCTGAGACAGGTTCTGCTGGTGGGGAGTCTTGGCCGCAATACAGGTCATGGTTCAAACTGCGCCGTTACTGAATGGCGGTCTGACCCAGGCATGTCTCAGCGGTGAGGAGGGTCCCGAAGAACGCAACGAAGGCAAAGTGCTTCCGTGGCCTGGCAGCAATTCGAGGAGAGAGCTCGACTTGACTAGTCGGGAGGCTCTGGACATAGTCTCTCACGCTTGTTTGTATCATGTTGTGTGAGAGCCAGGTTTCTGGTCCGAAACTTGGACACAGGAGTCCTGTCTGATTTCGGCATGCACAGTTCTCGTTCTGGGCAGGCACCGGATGAATTATCGTCTGGCGGACATCCAAGGTGAAACTAGCATTTTGAAAAGGGCTTTCTTTCAATACCGTGACGAGATTCACAGCTCCCCGGCTTTTCTGGCTAAAGAGGCAGAGTTGTTGCTTGCTTTCGCCTCACGGTCGCTGGTCGCTGGCAGCTCGCTGAGGACAAGCTCAAGCCAAAGCAGGGCCTGTCGTGAGACGACAGTCTGAAGCCGGCTATTGAGTTTGGATTGGATTGTGCGGGCACGTCAGTGTGCTGGCTGTGGCACTTTTTAAGACAGCAATTAATCGGACTACTGAGCTACTTGTACTTCTGGTTGGCATTTGCCAGCTGATCCTGGTCTTGTGCAGAACCAGACCACAGTTTCACTTGACTATAGCTGCTGCGGTTCATGGCAGCTGCAGAAGGGCTACCCCGCTACACGTCAGTGCCGGTGCGTGCCATGAACAGCAGCTGAAGAAGAAGCCATCCCCAAGCGCGCAGCCAGTACCATGGAAAGGGGAAGGCAGTAAGAAGTTCGTTGCTTTTCCAAGTGGGTCATGATCGAAGTCTCCAGTTCATTGTGTTTGTCTGTCTGTTTCGGCTCAAAGCCACGTTCTTGGCGGCATGCTGGAGATGGGATTCGCAAGCAAGCCTTATTCTCGGCGTATTCCTGGCTCTGTGAGCCCGATGCCGCGCTTTCTGATTGTGGTAGCACTGACCCTACCTGTGTCTGGAAGGGGACATTGCACGTTGGATGGCAAGGCATCGCACCACGACCTGGGCATTGAGGCCGTGCAGGCGATGAGCAAGTCTGCTGCCCAGCCTTCTTGGCAAGAGTCGCTCTTCCTTAGCATTCCATCGAACTCTTCAGCCCGTGCGTCTCTGGAATTCATAACCAGCAAACCACATGTTGCCGGAACGGTCGGCGACCTGCACATGGCCGAGTATGTGCGAGATTCTTTTCGGAAGGAGGGGATCACTGCAGAGCTCGATCCGCAGAAGGTGCTTCTCACGTATCCAATCCGAAGTGCTCTGCAGCTTGTAGACAGCACCGGACGCGTGGTGTCTGCAGCCAAGCTGGCCGAGGATGTGCTTCAGGCGGACAATACTTCCGACACATGGTGGAGAAACCACACTTTCAATGCTTTCTCGCCCTCTGGGGACGTGACCGCTCCAGTGGTGTACGCCAACTTCGGCCTTCCAGAAGATTTTGCTGCTTTGAAAGCTGCTGGTGTTGACGTGCGTGGGACAATTGCATTGATGCGTTACGGAAAATGCTTCCGTGGCCTGAAGGCAATGAATGCGCAGAAGGCCGGTGCCCTCGCAGCTGCAATCTATTCGGACCCTGAGCAAGACGGCTACGCCCAAGGCAGTGTGTATCCTTACGGGCCATGGAGGCCCGAGAGCAGCGTGCAGCGAGGATCAATACAGTTCATTTCCCTGTGTGCCGGAGATCCAACTCGAGCATATGCCCCTCACGGCAAAAGCGTGGAGGAACTCTGTGGTTACAGTCGGGAAGAGCTCATTCCCCAGATTCCCGTCCTGCCCATCTCCTATGGGGATGCGGCCATTTTCCTGGACTCACTGGGTGGCAAGGAGGCACCGGCCTCCTTTAAAGGCGCGCTCAACATCACTTATCGCACCGGTCCGACACAAATGCAGTACAAAGTGAGGATGCAGGTGGAGAATCACTTCCAGTCTTCACCTGTTTGGAATGTCATTGGGAAGATTCCGGGGACGTTGCCAGCTGACCTTGATCAACCAGTCCTTTTGGGAAACCACCGCGATGCTTGGGTGTATGGAGCTGCAGATCCAAACAGTGGAACTGCACAGTTGCTGGAGGCCGGGAGGGTTGGATGTCGACTGAGCATTTTCTGCATGGTATTCCATTGTTTCTTTACTAGAGGCCGGGTAGTATGAGTGTGCTTGGCAGCAGGTCGCCAAAGGTTTGGGTGAACTGCTACGCCGTGGATGGCGGCCTCTACGCAGCATCTACCTGTGCTCTTGGAGTGGGGAGGAGTATGGGCTGTTGGGCTCAACTGCATGGGGCGAGGTGAACGGAGACGGTTCGGGTGCCTTGCTGAAGCGCGCAGTGGCTTATCTGAACGTCGATGTTGGTGTCTCAGGGGCCCACTTCCGAGCTGCAGGAACCCCGTCCCTCGCACAGCTGCTCTCTGGCGTGTTAGGACAAGTCCGCCACCCTGCCTCTCAAAAACCTCTCTCCGAGCATTGGTCTGGCAGATTGTACTCCCTCGGTTCAGGTTCGGACTATACCGTTTTCATTGACCGCTTGGGCATACCCTCGCTTGACATGTCCTTCACGCCAGGGGATGCCCATTATGGAGTCTACCACTCGGTGTACGACTCCTTTAACTGGATGGCAACGGAGGGCGATCCAAACTTCACGTACCACGTGGCCATGTCACAGGTTTGGGGGCTGGCTGCCCTTCGCCTTGCCGGCTCTGACGACCGCGGAAATCTGCCGCTGCCGCTGAACCTGTCAATTCAAGCTCAGGCCATCAGCTCTTATATAGCGGAGGCCAAAGAGACTCTGAATCACACGGCAGAGGAAGGAGTGCACTTCGAGCCCCTCGAGCAAGCCTGTGCAGCCTTCCTTCAGGCTGCGGATAAGTCTTCAGCAGAGGCCGATCGCCTGCGGAAGCTTGGCCCTCCAGCTTTCGATGAGATCGTAGCCTTTAATGACAAGATCGGCCTTCTGGAGCGTAGTTTCTTGATGGAGTCCGGGTTGCCAGGCCGAAAGTGGTTCCGGCATTGCCTGCAAGCTCCAGGTTTATACACAGGCTACGCAGCCAAAACTCTCCCAGGCATCACAGAGGCAATCTCTGCCAAAGACTGGCAGCTAGCCCAGGCCCAGATTCAGGCTTGCGCAGAACGGATCTGGTCTGCAGCCTCTGCCTTAAGCGATGTGGGCCTCGTCATCGCTGTGTGATACTTGTTGTTCAGGGACATGCTGACGAACACCATTTGGAAAATCAAGCCCGAATGCTTCAAATGCTGGCGGGACGTGCGTGGTCACTGCCTGTGCATTTTGCTCGCAGGCCTTCTCTGAAGCCGCTGAAAGCCTGGTGGCTGGAGAACTGGTGGACAGCTTAGACACCCAGAGATGCCCAGGCAATCAAACATGAAGTAGCTGCCAGCTTTGCCGTCAAACAGCATGTTTCGCAGGCACAAATCTACCAGTTGGTGAAGGCAGGAGATTCGTTGCAATTGTGATGGTCGGTTGGGCGCGCCACGACCTAGCTGAAACCTTAAATCTGATCAAGAATCAAGCGTTTTCTCCATTTGTTTATGCCATCGCAAGGCCAAGAGCGACCGTATGTCGCAAAAAGAGGCAGAGTTGCCATCGGCCCAGTTCGCAGCATACCCACAGTTGCCCTGAATTGGCCCTTCATATAGCTACTGCCATCGCTCTAGTCTGAGGCATCGCAGCGAGTGCGTGGTTGCAGAAGCGGCGCCCGCCTCAGAAATGCTTTCTGGAGCACTGAAGATGTTGCATGATTTGAGACGCTGGTTGCGTGTAGCCGTGACTAATGTGCAGAGTACGAAGTCGCAGTGATGTCTTCGAGGGAGACCGTCTTGCTTTGGCTGCTTTGCTGTCAGGTTGTTGCAGCCAAGGCGGGCGAGGGAAGACACAACGTCTTTTTCGATTGAAGACTTGGAATCAATGGTGGATAGATCGGAGGGGTTCTCAACATGGGGTCGTTGCAGCTCCTGTGGCAGTCGTGCAAAAGGGCAGCCAGCATCGCAGGTTCATTTGCGCGAAGAGCTTGTGCCAAACCCGGCTGTGAAGATTTGTCTTTGTTCAGGAAACGGTGACACTGTGCACTACTGCGGGCTGTTCTTCACAGAGGATCCAAGCATGAATTCGAGTAAGGATGAGCTGCTGCGCAGCTCTCAGCGAGAGCTGAGGAAGGAGGCATCTGATGACATCATGATGCCCAAGACATCGCAAGACACAATGAAGAACGATGTGCCAGGCAAGCGTCCAAAGACGGCGCCATGACCTGAGCGATGCCGTTGTGGTTCGGTTTTAGAATTCTGGAGCTTGGTTTCAGAAATTAGCATTTACAGGTTCTAAGCAGTTTAGGGCTTGCGGTTGGTTTTGCTTTCAGCTCATGAGCGTCCTTGGCTTTGCGCCGGCCGACGCGCTGGTCGAATGTCCACATGCAATCACATGCATACAAAGCTCCACCCCCTCTAGGTTTTGAAAACTTCAGTGCCACCTATTTCAGCACAAGCTGGAAAACAGATAACTTCTGACTGAAAGGTCTTGAAGAGCTCTTCCAGAAGGCTCAGGACTTCCGCAGAGTAGCAGCCATCCTTTGATTCATGCCAGTGCGAAGCTGCCTTTGCGATTTCGAATGCGCCTTTCCAACAAAATCGCATTTCCGTGTCTCTCCAGGAGGAATTTCGAAAGGCCTGTATCGAGCAAGGGATTTCTTGCAGCTTATGTAGATGTGGAGTTTCCCATCCTTTTGTATTGGTTGTCGCATCTGGACTTGAGGCTGTGGAGTGGCGAAGAGAGGCACGAACCTTGAAGGCCTTCCTGGTAGACCGCGACCATACGCTCACCGTAAAGAGATCGCTGCGGGCTGACTGCTTATTGCGTGCAATATCTTTCAGAAACAAAGTCTAAGATGCTTTGGGCGTCAGGGGACCGTGAACAACGAGATTGAGACACGTGAGAAGCTCCAGAAAAAAGTTCAGGCCCTGGTGACTGTTGCAGTTCACCCACTTTGAGCGCAAATGCTATCGGGGAAAGGATGATATGCAGTGAGTCTTGTCTTATCATGCTTATCGTTTTACGTACTCTACAACCACCACATGCCAGGCATCACCTGGAGTTGTACTGCTCTTTGCATCGCAAAGTTGCTAAGTCCTTTCGGTTCGCCTCCGCCGGAAGGAGCTTCTGCGGCGAGAGAAGGCGCACGTGGGAAGGGGGTGGAGTAAGTGCCGGAACCCTGTTTCGACATTTTTCAGTTTTTCGCGCAGTTTGCCGTCTGGTCAAGCAGCGTTTCTGTTGATTTGCCTGGGGATGCAAGTATATAACGGAAAGCATGCGTACTTATCTTGTACGAAGAGTATATGCTATCCTCGTGCACGCCATGCTGTTCGGTTCACAGTGTATTGCGAAAGCTCTTGAGCTGCTCAGGCCCTGAAGCAACAACATGAGCTCGAGCGAAAGCCGCGCCCTCGAGTAACACACTGTGAAGACACGGTGCTTGTTGTTGTCGTGGCTGTAGGCGCTGGGCAGAGGAGAAGGAGACGCTGCCAACATCTGCAAACTGTCAGCAGCACCAGGTGTAAGTTTGTAAGTGTGTGACATCCGTGAGTGCAGGAGACCAAGAGAGGCGGAGAGTGACAGAGAGCCGGTGTGCAGGGAGAGGAGAAGGTGGGCTGAGAGTGGCGGGTTGGGGCGACGCGCAATGCGGAGCTGCCGACGGCGATGGCGAACAGAGCACTGAGACTGGAGGCCACTCGAAGGTGCCACGTGCTAGTATCATTGTTTGTGTTGCTACTGCGGTGACCTCAAGTATGGAAGAAGACAGGGAGACGAAAAGAAAGGCTTCGAGCAACCTTGCAGCCGTGGTACTGGCTTCGCATCACAGGAGCAGCTACAGAAGCAAGCTTTGCACGGCACCTGGTGAAGGGTTTCCTGAGTCAACGGTGGCTTGAGCTGTAGTGGCTGTAGTGTTAAAGGCATCCAAGCTTGCAGGGCGGACCTAGGCCCGGCAGAAGGCAGGAGGGATCCTTCCCCTTCCTTCGGCCTTCGGTGGAATCTTCCCAACCCAAGAGCCCGGGAGCCATGGCCTTCGGTGCGCGAGGTGCCAGCCCGCCGCAGCTCTCGGGCGACAGCTTTGACCTGCAGATGACGCTCCTCGCTTTGTGCAAGTGCCTTCATGAGTCTGGCCAGGTCCCTGCAAGTCGACTGGCCATCGAGTTGCACAAAGTGCGTTTCTCTACAATGAAGCAGCTGCACCCAATCAACACGGAGTGCTCTTTTCAGAGGGCTATGCGGTCGGAAAGAATTCTTACCCAATGCGTGGAGTATGCCGACCGTTTCTTGGCCATAGAGCTCTTCAACACATGTAAGGTGCTGGCCAAAGGTTTGAGATCCAATCCGCAACTACTTCCGGGTGTTCATCTGGCTCTAGGGCCCCAGATGTGGGAATGGCATCCGCAGCCAGGAACATTGCGCCTGCTCGGTGATTGCATCCCACGAACCCAGACCTTCCGTTCCACGCTTGCGCAGCAGCGCGACGTGGTGGTGATTTCCGGAGGCATTATGCTTGGCTTAAGCAAGTCAAAGGTGATGACTGGTCGGGGTCTCTTATCCTGATTCTTCCCAAATTAGTAAACACTAAGCCGACGTGACGGCAGGCTGACGGCAGGCAAGTTGAATTTGGATCTGAGATTGCCTTTCATCTCTACTCGTTGGAAGTGAGTCTGCATACCGTTCAACACTTATGTAGGCGTCCCAATCTGCTTCGCGTGTGCAGCCGCGCTGCGAGGTGGATTTGGAAGTGCCGTCCGGCGTGTGACGAAATCGGCATCGCTGCTCATGAAGACTGCAGGTTCCTGGGAGAACCTTCCGCCAATGGTAAAGAAGCGCGAGTTTCATGCCGCTACTTTCTTGAATGGCAAGCTATACGTTTGTGGAGGCCTTAATGACGATCTTGAGCAGGAAAAGGCCGGGGAAGAGGCAGTTCATGGCTCTGTCGAGTGCTTCGATCCTCGGACAAAGACCTGGAGACAGCTCCCGCGGATGTCCGTGCGACGACACCACCATGAATGCACGTCTCATCTTGGATGTATCTTCGTCTCCGGGGGCATCTCCCCTGATCGACCTGGAGGCGAAGGGCCGCTTGCGAGCGTCGAGTGCTACGATCCTTCGAAGCAGCGCTGGTCTCAGATGCCAGCGATGTCCACCGAGCGCAAGGGTCACACTGCAGCCAGCGTCAACGGCAAGCTTTTCGCTTGCGGTGGGGGTTCTGCTCCTGCATGTCTCATCGAGCACTTGGATGATTCCCTGCGCTTTTGGGTCCCAGGCCCAAGTAACGGAACAGAGGTTGTCCAGACGTGCTTGGCATCTACCGGTTGTCAGGGGCAGTTGTACATATTGACCCACGAGGTTGCTCCGACAATTCTACCTGACCAGATCTTTCTGCAAAGGTTCAATCCGATGACTGGTGAATGGAAGGTGATGCCTCTGGAAGTCCTCATTCAGTAGCAGCAAGCAGCGACTATTTGCATGAGTGCTTTGTTGCGTTGAATTCGGCTGACTCTAGAAGATAAGTAAGCAATTCATGGTCTTGCCCGTAGCACGTTGGCTCCAAATGGCAGCTGTTCTCCTGTCTTCACGGTAGCCTCGTGAAATGCCACACCCGACTTGTACAAAATGTTGGCATCTCCTCGCGGCCGCGCGGCATGAACTGCCATTTTAAGGTTGTGGTGGTCTCGATCCGCTTGTTGCAGAGTTCAAAAAGCCAAGACGCACCGGCACTTCTGCCCCGCTACTGAATTACTCTTGACATGCAAACAAGCCGTGGCTGGCCAACTTCAGAGTTGCAAGGCTTTGGCAAACCGAGACTTCTGTAGCACAGGAGGCCCTCGCACCAGCACCCTCCATGGCTGCCTCGAGCGACTATTTGCACTGTGTGCGTGTGTGCAGCAGTGTGTACTGAGGCTTCAACAAGAGGCTCAGCTGAGGCATCGTGGAACTATGCGGAGCTGTGGGGCTGCTTTGAACTAGGCCGTCCGACTTTCTGAATGACTTGCAGCCGCTTCATCACAAGACCCAGACAGCTGTAGATGCAACCCTGCAACCTGATGCTCTCTGCATAAAAAAACAGGTTCGCAACTGCAACCCCCGAGCAGCAGACACATGCGACAGAACTCTGTGAGACAACCTAATGGGGCTAAGCGTCCTTATCTCGGCATGCTCTGCCTGGGCTCTGGCAGCCGAGCCAGCAGAGTCGCCCATCGAATGGGTGACCTGGCACCAAAGCCGTGAATAGGCTTGAAGGCTTTAAGGGCAGCTTAGCGATGGGTTGAAACACGCAACTTGGACGGCGACATGTAGCTGCTGCGTGCCTCAGGCGGCAGACGCACGTGTCGGCACGCATGCCGTAGAGGAGCCGTTGCCCCCTTACAGAAGAGCTGATTGCCCATGCAGGTTGTGGGTGCCAGGGATGCGGACTGCGAGACCGTCTGCTCCGGCTTGGACTCCGAGCGCCCGGGTGTTGCTTTACTAAAACACGGTTGCTCCTGACTCCTGCTCCTCTTTGTGTTTCCTCTTGTCAAACGGCACCACGAGCACGAACACATATCCGTACTTGTGTAAGTATGCCCGTATCCCGGTCGCCGGCGGTACCACGGTTTGTGAGGCTGAATCTTACAGAAGCCTGGAATGCGTTGAAGCAGCAAAAACAGGGAAAAACAGACGTCGTCATGATGCCAATTTCTATTTCTGTGCTATTTCATTTCTAGTGTTGTTTTGCTTTGGTTTCTACGTCTCCGCTATTTTATTTCTATTTTGCTCCTATTTTATTTCTATTTTAGAAATCTCCTGTCGGGACAGTATAAGATTGAGAAAACATGGACATCAAACAGGAAAAATATACATAAACTGGTGAAAATAGAAACCGAACCAGAACGAACACAGAAAGTGGCGTCGAGCATCGGTTCCATTGTTGCGTTCCTTCTATTTTGCTTACTTTGCATTCTAATCTAGTTGTTTACATATTCCAGGCTTATGTAGGAATTCAGCCTCACAAACCATGGCAGCGAACAAAGGTCCAATGCGTCGAGCTCAGGTGCGATGAGGGTTCCTGGCCAAGCAGCCCCCAAGATTGGGAAGCCGTAGCAAGCTCCACATCAGGAGCGGTGGTGTTGGAATCGGCATGGCTCTAGACCTCAAAATGCCCGCTGCCTCTGTCTTGGAGTCTTGGAGGACTTCTTTGCCTGGCATCAGCTCCGGGCGGCTGGCTGCACAACCCGTCCATCTGCACAGAAGGAGGTCCAGCACCTGGCGATACTGGGCGGCATCGGCATTGCAAGGGTCGCACTGCAAGAAACTTGACCTGCCTGCCACAGTTTTTCACCCCTGAATCCAGGTGTGCTTCTGGGACGGTGGCGACTCAGAGAAATCAAATAGATGAGTAAATCCGTGTCTGCGGTTTCGACCACCTTGGATGATATTAACCTCCTGGCAAGGTTGAGGATTCAAGGCTGCATATTGGGGAGGGGCCAGCTGTGGTCACTTTTCCAAGAGTCGTGGATTCTGTGGACACGTCATTAGTGATGATTCGGGCGCGAATGTCTTGCTAGGGGTGGTGATGTAATGGAGAATTGAATGCAAAGTCCTATTTAAGGGGGCGGCCCGCGCTGTCGTGGTGGGATGGGGCAGTTCCCCTCCACGGTGGCCCGGCGAATCTGTCCCTGCCGACGCAAGGAGGCATGGCGGTAGCTTGCTGGTCATCTTAGGTCAGGGTGTGTGCTTGCCAGGTCAAGGACGACAGTGCCGCTGCAGTCATGTCCTTGCTGAATGCTGCTGCCGGAATCCGAGGCTCCAAGGTCTGGGTGTGTGCGGAGCGGAAGCAGATCACATGCTTGACGTTGCTGTGATCCTTGCCGAGGTCTTGACATCCGCATCCAAAGTGGGCGTCAAGGAGCCGCTCAAGATGCCGGCAGAGTGGCTTGGACGGTTGTCGCAGAAAGTAGCTAGCAGCATCACGTTCATTTATGCTGCCATTCTTGTGCTGCTCCGTTTGTCCGCATGCAGCCAGGGTGCAGAGCCTTTGCCCGAGCTGGAATGGGGGCTGCAAGGCTGGTGCAGACTCTCCGCTTCCTCTCTCCCTCGCTCCCTCCCTCTCTCCCTCCCCTTCTCCCTTTCCTTCGCTAGCCTTCCTTCTGTCTCCCGATTACACACACGGACACTCACGCACACGCGCACGCGCACACTCTCGCTCTCTCTCTGTCACTGTGTCTATATCAGCAGACAGCAAGTTGAAATCGGACGGCCAGGCTATGCCCCGGTGGATCGATTTTCTTTGGGCATCCCGCACCTTGCATAAGGTTACTTCTATCTTCGCTCGATGGCACCTGCTGACTCTTGGCCGAGGACACCGAGCCCGACAGCGAGGGACGGTTGTTGCCAAAGTGCAACTCAGACGATGAGAGTCGCTTCTGACAAAGTCTCTGCTTTAGACATGTTGTGCTGCTGTGTGTTAGTGGTTGCCGCCGACACGTGTATCTCATTGCACTGTATGGCACCCTTCAGCTCTTCCTGGAAAGCTGAGTGTTCTTCGCGCGTGAACGATCGCAGGCCATTTCTTGAGACTTTCGGGGATCGTATGTTTTTGCCGAGCGGCCCCGTCCTCAGCATTTACGAGAAGCGGTGAGGAAAGCTTGGGCTGTTTTGTTTGGTGAGGCAGGGTCCCACTTCACACGCACGAGCCTGCTGCGTGAACCTTGGCACAGAACTACAGTGGCGTGTATCCTTGGCTGCATACCACCCTGATGCAGCCAGAATAAGCTGAGGGTCAAGTCTGCTGACTTCGTGCAATGGATAGAAAGCAGATTGGTTCCTGATGCGTGCGAGCGTACAAACACAGCTGACACACTGAAACCAGCATCACGCGACCGTATTAACCGTGCCACTGGAGCTGCAGGTTTCCCTGAGGCGACGCCCAGGCAACTGCGCTAGTACTCAGTTCCATTGGCTTTGTGAGCCTGCGCATTGGCTCCACGGAGGTTCATTGGAAATTCCAGTGCAGAGTGAGACGGCTATAGATGAGGCCCGGGAAAGCCGACTGAGCTGATGCACCTCACAGTGCCTTTGAATTGACCAGGGCATGACCGGCGAAGAGCACCAGGTGCTGCTGAAAGAGAGGGCTTCGGCTGTGCCACGAGTTGGAAACCTCGAGATATCACGTGGGTGTCGCGCCAGAAAGTGTTAGAACATGCTTTGTGGGACTGCCACTCTCAGCTTCTGGGGGTTGGCCTTGCTGGAGTCCTGCCAGATTGACGCGGACGAGCTGCTCTACCAGGCTGCCGATGCGTGGGCGACCTGGACGGGGTCTGGGGCCCTTGTGATGAAATGGTGAGAAGGTCCACTGTGGCAGGGGTCTTTCAAAACTTAGCTTAGATGGATATGAGTTCGGCCCATGATTGTTTGCCTGTCCAGCATATTTTGTATGGGCACATGTGGCGAATGCACATGACCGGATGGAAACAGCAGGGGCAAGTTTTGATAACTAACAATGCGGAGCTTAGCTTTATTGACTCAGCTGCTGGGCGCTGAGGTGGAGCTCCCACGGTTCGACATCCACGGCACGTCTTTCCAAGCCACGGCGAGAGGCTTGTTCTGTCAGGTACTCTGCGTGGATTTCACTTCCGTTACACGGGCTGATGCGAGAATATTTTCCCGGATGCTGAAAGCCGGCTGCAGACAAATCGCAGGGCGTGCCCGGACCATTGACGCTGGTTTCTGCTTGGTGGTCCGTCGACACCGTCATGGCAGATGTCTCGGCTGTCGGTTCTGCTGTGCGGGAGTACACGCAGTCTGTATTCTCAGCGAGCTGCCGCATGTGTCAGACGGCAGCCACGTGAACTGAAGGTTCGGGGCCCACGTGGGCTGTGGGGTTGTGCAGCGCTGCTTGCCTCAGAGACTCTCGGCCGCACCCTGCTGTGATTCCTGAACCTGTGCTGCGAGAGTCAGCATGTCGCGGCATGTCGCGGCCAGCAAACCGGCCAGGCCGTTGAAGAATCAGGACTCGATGCCGGTTCCTTTCATCCGTTCCGGCAAACAGATGAACATTTGTTGGGGTCTGCACGCCATGAACCTGTAGCGCAAGACGTCTCAGAAGGCAATGTTAGCTTCAATGTTATGCAATGTTTGCAAACCGTGCAGCCATATGGGCCCATCACGCAGAAAGACACGCATATCAGACAACTGCATACCAACAACTGGAGTCTACAACCACTTGAGTCAGCGAGCCGTCGGTTTGCTCGCCTTCGTGCGTTGCGCTTCCTGCCCGGTCTTCATGTTCGAGGCATCGGAAAGCCATGGCGAGCGACAAGCAAGTCCTAGCAGCGATAACCATGAAGACTGGAGGCGATGTTCGCTATTTCGAGCTAATTCAGCTGACTTGTGGAGATGATCGCCGAAAGTGTTATGTCTGTGTCGGAAAGCACTCGCTATTCTTCCTGAGGCAGGACCTGAATGGGCCCATCCATGATGGTGCAGATGTCTACTACAGCTCTATTGCCAAAATACTCCAGGATGAGAATTCCGACCAGCACTGCCTGCTGTCATTCACGGAAGAGCTACCAGGATGGCCCTCCGACAGGTTGTTCCTGAAAGCCGAAAACCGCTCCCTCTTCTTGCGACACTTCCGATGCAACTGGCAAACAGACCACATGTGGCGGCTAGGTCGGGTGGTGATTTTCCCATTAAGCCTTTATCCAATTACGAAGGAGACTTCTTACGATAATTACGTCGCGCCGTACCAGGGATATCGCTGGACAAAGTTCCAGGGATACCGCTTCATGGTGCCGGAAGGTTTTGTTGACCAGGCCAACTCTATTCAGGAAGAGGAGACTGGAGAGTATGTGAACGAACAAGGCGTCAGCCTTGTTGTTCACGTGCATGAGGCTTTTAGTCTAGAGCAGCTCGCGCAGATGAATCGGGACAACATTCGATGGGTCGCAGCAGACTACAAGATGCAGCTATGCGCTAACGAAGCGCAGTTCTACGTCTTGAAGAACGCGCCGCGGGACAAGCACATGAATCTTTCCGCGGATGTCGCACAGTGGCACCAGTGGGAGCTGTTAATCCGCACGCGATCGGCAACGATCATTTGTCTCATCATGCGTCGGCAATACATTCCACCGGTTTGCTGCGCTGCACAAGACATTGCTGTCCTCCTTCGCTGCCCGGAGGAAGAGTGGAAGCGTGCAGAGCTTCCTCTGGTGCTGGAAGCTTACCGGATTGCTGATTCGCTTTGCACGGACGCTCCGAACGTTTCAGTGTATCGTGACATGGTACAAGCCAAGCTGGACACGCTTCGGTTCAACGAAGAAGGGGCGGAATGGGCAGCTGCGCACTTGAAGCTGAAGTCGTGCTGGGAGGTCGAGGCAGTGAGGTTTGTGAAGAGCCTTTGGAAGCTGTACTGCGATGACAAGGTGGAAGGCTACGACCCTCAAGTCCTCGAGCTTTCCGCTCAAGAAGTGCTGGTGGATGCAGGCCCTGAGGATCAATGGGGCCAGCTGGAATGCATTGACAATTTTCACGACTTCTTCCTCAAGCTTATGAAGGAGGGAGAGGGTCTTCCGTCAGGCGTTCAGGCGGAGGCCCTTGACGAAGAGGCCATTCCTTGCAGCCCGTGTTTTGCTAGGTATGCAGCCACTACTGTAGCAGGATATGCGCATGTGCATGTAACGCACCAGCGAGCTTTTCTTGCTGAGCATTCTTGGCAGGGTGAGCTTAACTGTCGAGTCTGTCAGCAGCTAGCTAAGGCCAAACTTAAGATCCAGCACAGCTGGCTTGCCCGCATTGCCCGCTACTTTGCTTGGGCGGTCGATGGTGGGCTCTTGGGGGCACGGTTCAACTTGGACCTGATGATCGAAGGACCCAGTGAAATGCCGGGATTGAGGCGGTCCGTGGCGTAGCTGACAAAAAGCAAAACAGACACACACACACACACACACGCACACGCGCACGCGCACGCACGCACGCACGCACACGCACGCACGCACGCACGCACGCACGCACACACACACACACACACACACATGCCTATCTACCTACCTACCTACCCACCGACCGACCGACCTGCCTGCCTGCCTGCCTGCCTACCTACCTACCTAATT